>JAHREE010150673.1:27805-39769 GCA_033628505.1 Tringa tobata
GTTGGAGGGGGCTTGGAGCAACCTGGTCTGGTGGGAGGTGTCCCTGCCCAGGGCAGAGGTGTGGAACTGGATGATCTTTAAGGTCCCTTCCAACCCAAACCACCTCCCGAGACCTGCTGGCCACACTTCTCTTGATGCAGCCCAGGACAGGTTGGCTCTCTGGGCTGCCAGTGCACACTGCCGGTTCATGTTGAGCTTCTCACCCACAAGCACCCCCAAGTCCTTCTCCTCAGGCCTGCTCTCCAGCCATTCTCCACCCAACCTGTATTTGTGCCTGGGGTTGCCGTGTCCCAGGTGCAGGACCCTACACTTGGCTTGGTTGAACTTCATGCAATTTGCACGAGCCCACCTCTCCAGCCTGGCCAGGTCCCTCTGGATTGCATCCCTTCCCTCCAGTGTGTCAACTGCATCACCAGCAAGCGGAGGGGAAAAACCCCTGACATTTACTGCCCTAAAGACAAAACTGGGGTGGTGGTGGTTTTTTTTTCATCCCCATTCACGAGGCAGGAAATCTCACCAGACGCAGCTGTAAGGAGCCCCGGGGCAGGACTGTGGCTCTGCTCACCACCTGCCCCTTCCACAGCCTTTTTTTTTTCCTCTCCGAGCCGGGGAGGAGCACACACCGAGGAGCTCGGATCTCCCTGTAGCATCCAAAATGCTGCTCCTGCCCTGGGGTTGCCCCATGGCCTGCCCCACGGAGCTGGGAGCAACCTATTGCACCAGGCACCTTCGATGACCCCAGGGTCCCTTCTCCACCGGCTCCATCTCCTTGGCCAAGCACGACATGCAGCCCAAAAAAGGAGCATGGAAAAGCTGGAAGGGCAAATGGGAACAGCTCTCGAGGACACGTTTGCTTGTGTATGACCTGCCATCCAAGATGGAGTCTCTGGACAGCTAAGAGATGTGCCACAGAGCTGGGGATGTGTTCCCAAAAGGGCCGTGACCCATCTGCCTACAGGAGCAGATCACAAAATCATAGAATCATCCAGGCTGGAAGGGACTTTTCAGATCATTGAGTCCAACCATCAACCCAACACTGACAAAACCACCACTGACCCATGTCCCTCAGCACCACGTCTGCCTGGCTTTTAAATACCTCCAGGGATGGGGACTCCACCACTGCCCTGGGCAACCTCTTCCAAGCCTTGACAACCCATTTAGTGAAGAAATTTTTCCTAATATCCATCCTAAACCTCCCCTGGTGCAACTTGAGGACATTTCCTCTTGTCCTATCACTTCCCCTCGGCGAGGCACTGACCCACTGGGGGTGACACACAAAGAGCAGGTACATACGGCTCGCATCCGTGACACTTCCATTATTCTGGAGAAGAGCAAAGTCTCCCATGGAAACAGGACCAGCTGGAGTTCACACCATCTCCTGTAAATACAGAGGAGAAAGAAGCATTTTTTCTCTGCCCTGTTCAGTGTTGATCCCAATGACCCCAGTTCATCCATCTGAAGCACAAACCAGGAGTGAGACGTTTTCCTTCTCTATCGTTACCTCCAGCTAATCCCCATATTGCCACACGGTGACTTCCTCTAGCTCAGTGTTAATTATTCATTTCCTAACGTCCTTTCATTTGGAAAACTCTCACTGATCCACAACCTGCTTTTCCCATTTTTTGCTCCACGCTCATAGCTACACTACAGGCACCCCCAGCACAAGGCGACACAGCTTACTCACAGGTACATACCGTTCCCATACCTACTGCCTCTTTCTAGAACAACCAAAAATACTTGCATTTCCTGCTTTTGCCATCCTCTTTTAAGCTACGAAATTACTTCAGGTCCCTCTGCAGAAGTAAGTTTTCCTCCAGGAGTAACACAGGTCCAAGCAGTCTTACAGGAGCATCTCCATGTTGCCACCACGTGGTCAGTTGGCTCCTTTCGCTTGCTCTCCTTTTGGCCACACAACTCCTTCCACAACTCTCCAGAGTAAAGTTCGAGGAACCCTAAGAAATGTGTTCTAAAGCCCTTCAAAAATATATATATATTAAAAATATATCTATAAATACTTATCCAGAATGGAGCAGATCTCAGTTTGGAGTTTTTGAGGTTGGTCAACCACCTGATTACAACAGACAGAAGCAAAGAGTGAGGGTGATGAGAGCCTGACCCAGGTTGCCCAGAGAAGCTGTGGCTGCCCCATCCCTGGAGGGGTTCAAGGCCAGGTTGGAGGGGGCTTGGAGCAACCTGGTCTGGTGGGAGGTGTCCCTGCCCAGGGCAGAGATGTGGAACTGGATGGTCTTTAAGGTTCTTTCCAACCCAAATCATTCTGTGATTTTAAATAGAAACGACACCTGTATCTGGAAAGTTTTAAAGAGCTAAATATGAAAAAGCGAGGAAAAAGGGCAAACTGAGGCAGAATCTCTTCTATTAAGTTACTGAAGCCAATAAAGCCCACAGCAAGACCAAGAGTTCAGCAGGTAAAGGAGAGCTGACCCAAGAGTGGACTGTATGGTACCAGCCAGCAGAGTGGTCAGAAATAAAATTCAGAGAAGAGCCAAAGGCAATGAACCAGGAACTCCAGCTGACACAAACAAGGAGATAAGACAGGTCCAGGAGACAGATTCCCTCTCCTGTAAAGCAAAGAAGCCTTAAAATTAATGTTGACGTTTTAGCTGGGTGTTCCTGAACACTGACGATTGAGCAGACTGAAATTTCTCCTTCCCCACCAATCTTTGCCGTAACGGAAACTATTCTCGTTTCAAAACCAGACCTATGACAATCATAGACTCAAAAGCTTTTTTTGCTTCTAGTCCCAACAACTTTAGCTGTATCCAAACAATACTTCGCTCGTTTTTCTCCTCTGTGCTGGCTGTTTTTTTCTGTTATAGGTAATACATTGAGTGGAAGAGTTGGGAAGTTGGGCTTGTGCGAGCACCCCCTTAACTCCCCCGGGCAATATATGTCCCCCTTACTCCTGTTGGGGAGGAACCACACGAGTATTATTGCCCTTTCCCAGAAAACTCCACACATTCAGAGAGACCACATTCCGAGTCCTCACTCCCAAGAGAAGAGATGGAGGAAAGACCAAGGGAAGGGATGAGACAGACTCTCCGGTGGCCAGTTTTGCGCTGGGCCGGCCGATACTCGTTAGGGCTTTTGAAGGCACCTTCTCCGGATTGGTTTCCTCCTCAAGAAACCTCTTTCCTTTCAGAGCTCACACAATTCTGAATTAAGCTTCCCACTCCGAGGTAAATTCCCCACTGTTGACCCCTTCAGCTGCTGGGATTTGATCTAAGAGCGCGTAGGCGGGAGAGGGGAGGAGTCCCAGCTGTAGCTCAACTACAATTTGCAGGCGCTTTACGCAAATACAGAAAATAGTTACAAAGAAATGAATCTTAAACACAATTTGTCAACTCCAGCCTACATTCTTTTTGCAACACAAGAACTCGTTGTATAACCATTGCTGCCTAAGCCTGCTACGTGGGAAAGCTCCTTCCCAAACCATACAAGCCCTTGAACCAAAGCGACGAGTGCTCAGCTCGCACCCAAGCCAGCCTCAACCAAAAAAACCTCAGTGCAGCTTTAGTTTGAAGTATTATTCAAACTTTTCTTTTCCAAAAGACTTATCACAGAACCACAGGATGATATGGGGTTGGAAGAGACCTCTGGAGACCATGCAGTCCGACCCCCTGCCAGAGCAGGTCCACCTAGAGCAGGTTGCACAGGACTTAAGTATTTATAGGCATTGATCAGCCTTCAGCCCCCCCTCAGCCTTCTCTTCTCCAGACTAAAAAGACCCAAGTCCCTCAGTCTCTCCTCATAAGGGAGATGCTCCAGGCCCCTCAGCATCTTTGTGGTCCTCTGCTGTCCCCTCTCCAGCAGTTCCCTGTCCTTCTGGAACCGGGGAGCCCAGAACTGGTCCCAGTGCTCCAGATGTGGCCTCCCCAGGACAGAGCAGAGGGGCAGGATGACCTCTCTCCACCTGCTGGTCACACTCTTCTTGATGCCCCCCAGGATGCCATTGGCCTTCTTGGCCACAAGGGCACATTGCTGGCTCATGGGCATCCTGTTGACCACCAGGACTCCCAGGCCTTTTTCCACAGAGCTGCTCTCCAGCCAGTCAGCCCCCGACCTGTCCTGGTGCAGGGGGTTATTCCTCCCCAAATGATTTATTAGCTATAGTGTTACAACAATTTATTTTTTCCTCAAGGAAATAGTTGCATTTTTGCTTCACTACTAAACAGAAAGATACTCTCTTAAAAAAAAAAAAAAAAAGACACAAACACAGGAATCCAAAGCTGGTGGTTATTTTTTACTTGAAGACTCTCTGAAACATTAAAAAAAAAAAAAAAGAAGTATTATTACAGTTAATTAATTCCTTCTGGAATGAAATGGGACATGCTTGGTCAAGGTGATGATATGGGAAGGGCAGTCTGATTTTTTTTTTTTACAAAACTGATATTCAAGCATCATCAATACACACAAAGGACAGGCTCTTACGCACATTTGTTACATTGCAACCTTCGCTCAGCCTCAGTAAACATCTTTGGAATATAGATTCTTCTTTTAAAAAAAAAAAATCATCAAGAAACTTAAATATTCACAGGACAAAACCATAACATCATTCAAAATAGGAACAGTAAAGGTTTAGAGAGATCAGTAATCACAGGCTGCCTATGGAGAATCACAATTTGCCAGGCAGAGGCTGGATTCCAGCAACTGGGAACACCGAGGACTAAGAGGCAGTTTGGGAATTTGGTTTCTTGCCTAAGGCAGGGAGGCAGCAGGGAAAGGTAGGAGCGCAGAGGCAAAGGCAAGGTAAATAGAAGTTAGGGCTAAAAGTTCTTGTTAAACCAGGAGGCTAGCAGCACAGCACGAAGAAAAAAAGAAAAGGAAAAAAAAAAAAGGATATTTGTTCTTTTAAAATTAGAAGTTAGCCAAAAGTTATCAGTATATACTTCCTATATTGCACAAACAAACTGAAAAATTAGAAAACCCTGCATTTAAAACAGCTACATTTAAATATTATATATTCCAAGTGGAGTCAGCCCATATAGTTCAGCTTTTGAAACAATTCAGCAATTTTCCCTAACAGCATCCAGCATTTGTGTGTCCCCTGTCTTCCCAAGCCCTCTCCAAACCAAGGAAATACACCATTTATCAAAGACTAGTGCTACTGGTTCTCCTTAGGACATCACGTAATTTATTGCTTTATTTTACTAGTGACAAAGGCTAAAATCTAATCTTTTAGAGAATTTAAGGCAAACCCACAAGACCAACACCTTAAGGGCATTTACGGCACACAGTGGTCTTCATTCAAACACCAGGAAAAGTCTGATATTTAAAAATGGCAGGAACACTCCAATTTTAACCAAAAGGACCCTTTTGAGTTCTGAGCATTAGTTATTCTCTTCCTAACACATAACCCAGCACTGAAGTCAGAAGTCAATTCAGAGCACCAGTATTCAGAAAAAGAAAAAAAAAAAAAAAAGAAAGCAAAAGTCAAAGTAGGAAGTTCCAGGACATCTTACATAATAACTCATTCTTACTCATCTAAGGACTCAGATATTTGGACGTTGAATCACTTTATCCATTCACAACACAGAGGATGAATTATGATCTACTTAAAATGCAACTTAGAAGCATTCAAGACTGGCAAAACCCATGCAGTATTCTCAACAGCTTTACAAGCTTCACCTGCAAAAGCTCGGAATTTTCTTTCTCCCAGTATTTCTTTCATATCCCACAGAGCTCGTTACGAGCTCCTTGTCTGACGATCTGCCTTCTTAATTATCCCTAGGAAAGCCTGGCCTCAGAGCGCCAGGCAGCGGCGAAAATATCAACAGCATCTCTACATTTGCATTCTTAATTACTAACAACGAAGTTTATTATCGACACAGATTTCTCAACTGCCAGTCCTACAAACCCAAACAGACAAAAAAATTAAAAAACTAAAAAAAAAGAAAAGAACAAAAAAAAAACCAAAAACCAGCAAGAACAGGCTTGTCCAAAAAGCTACGTGTGCTCAGCGTTAGGCAAACCCTTCCCTTGCAAATACTTTGGAAATTAACTGAAAGAACATGGAAAATTCTTCACAAGTGATGCAAGATAACACTGGCCCGATGTGCATGTGCATTCTTTTTATTCCTATACAGAGTGAAAACAAACACCATCCAGAAAACAGAAGGCTACAGGTTTTTTAAAAGAAAGAATTAGGGTAAATTGTTTCAAGATGATTTTGTGGAAATAGAAAAGATGACTTTCTGTAAAAGAAATTAAGAAGCAGTTATTTCAACTGCTGAAATCCAGCCTGCCTGGATTTGCAGTCAAATTTGATTAAGCAGATATTACTGATGATGTATTAAAAATAAGCAAGGTTCTACTGCCATCCAGCAGGATGAAGGGATTTGCACTCAGCAGAAAACCCTGCGTTGTAAACTATTCCCATCTGAATCGGAGTCACTGAGACAAACAAGACTTCATGGTGCTACTCGGAATTTTTTTCTGGAGAGTTACTTCACCAAGAAGCTCCTACAGTTTTCTACAGCATTTGCTAAAAGAAAAGACCAGGTTTTTGGTCAGCTAGAGAATCCACACTACAGAGAGCGCTCGTGGTAAGTTCCACCTGGGAGGATGGCAAAGACAAGCTCCCCAGCTTCTGTTCAGAGGGCAATGTCTGTTCCTCTAAATTCAGAGAGCAACTTCCATCTCTTCGGAAGAAGAAAGATTGGGGGGGAGGAGGGGGGAAGGGGACTGTAGCAGAAAGCAGTTTTTGTCATATAAAAAGCCTGGAATACGTCCTGTAAGTGAAGGAACATTTTCCCCCCTCAGCATTTCTTCAGAGCACAACTAGATAGATCTACATCGAGAAACCTTGTTTTGAATGCTTTAACAGCAAACAGGTTAGTGCATTTTCCTTGCTAATGTTCCCTAACGCAACAAGGACACCAGTTTACATGCTGTTAAAAAATACATCCCTACAGAACAAGTCATTCCAGAAGCCACATAAATTATTTCTTGGCACTTCTCTGCACCCAGACAGAAGAAGTTCCAGCCATTTGCAACAGCATGATTTAGTTTTGAATACCCGATGCCTTCTTTTTTTTTTTTTCCTGAATTCATAAAATGCATCGATATTACCACAACAGGAGACATTCTTCTCTGGAAGCTGAAGGATTTGACATTTATCTCCTTTTGAGCTGGTGACACTAATCCTGGACACAAATAAAGCTACGATTTATCCACTGCAGCAGCAGGATTCACTGGGCGCTGCCTTACGGTGTTCGGTGATGAGTCTCCGTTGGACACCTCTTTACCCTCCGTGTCATCATCTGAGATATCTTCCTCATCTGCTTCTTGCTCTTCATCCAGCTTTTTCAGCAGCTGAGCTGACTCTGGAGATAGTTTCCCTTAAGAAGAAAGGAAAACAAGTGCACACAAATAAATACCATTACCACGTGAAATACACCTTTTGTAACATCATGGGCTAGCACAGAATTCTAATTAATTTAATCCAGGTAGCACTTTCCAGTGTCAGTCACTCTTTCATATCTTGCAGGTATGAAAATGCTGTACAAACATTCTTCTATCTCCTAAAAAATTATTTTCTTAAAAATAGTTCAGCTTCAGCTAAATACAAAGTACAAATCTGCTATAAACCCCAAGGGCAAACAGCTGCAGGTAAAGCACAGCATCAATCACAAACTTCTACACTGAATCTCATGTCCTGCAGACACAAGTTACATAACAATATTTATTAAATAAGATTTACCAAACAGCTTTACTAAATCAGAAGAACACAGTGGGCTTACTTGAATAAGGGTATTGTGGCGGTCTGTGCCTTTTGGATGGGCAGATACAGTCTGCTAAGAACACCATTATCTGAAACCAAAGGAAGACAAGTTTATACCTCCAAAACATCCTGCACATTAGAACCACAGAATCATTTAGGTTAGAAAAGACCCTTAGGATCATTGAGTCCAACCATCAACCCAACACTGACAAAGCCACCACTAACCCATGTCCCTCAGCACCACGTCTGCCCGGCTTTTAAATACCTCCAGGGATGGGGACTCCACCACTGCCCTGGGCAGCCCATTCCAAGGCTTGACAACCCTTTCTGTGAAGAAATTTCTCCTTAATATCCATCCTAAACCTCCCCTGGAGCAACTTGAGGCCGTTTCCTCTTGTCCCATTGCCTCTTCCTTGGGAGAAGAGACCGACCCCCCCTGGCTACACCCTCCTTTCAGGGAGTTGGAGAGAGCGAGAAGGTCTCCCCTCAGCCTCCTTTTCTCCAGGCTGAACACCCCCAGCTCCCTCAGCCTCTCCTCACCAGACTTGTGCTCCAGACCCCTCACCAGCTCCGTTGCCCTTCTCTGGACCTGCTCCAGCCCCTCAATGTCTTTCTTGTCGTGAGGGACCCAAAACTGGACACAGCACTCGAGGTGGGGCCTCACCAGTGCCCAGTACAAGGGGACAATCACTTTCCTAGTCCTGCTGGCCACATTGTTCCTGATACAGGCCAGGATGCTGTTGGCCTCTTGGCCACCTGGGCACACTGCTGGCTCATATTCAACCAGCTGCCGACCAGCACCCCCAGGTCCTTTTCCACCAGGCAGCTCTCCAATCACTTTCCCTTTGGATTACGGGGACTTCATTCTACTCCTTGTCTCTTCCAGCTCAGCAGGCTGGGTACCCCAAGAACATCTGGTCTTACTACTAAAGTCTGAGGCAAAGAAGGCATCAGTGCTTCACTTACAAGTCCCAGGATCAGACCGGAGAATAGAGTTGCCAGCGCAAAAATAGCATACGAGCCCCAGACCGGTATTCCGACGTTTTCTGTTAAATAAGCATGGCAGTGCTGGAATATAAGACAAGAGAATCATTTCATGAACAGCTGAATAGCATGTCTGTTAATATAAAATAAAACAGAAATGTAAGCACATACCCTAATCCACATTGACAACTGAAACAAAGCTGACATACTGCTCATCCTGAAACAAAGCAGAAAAAAATAACTTAAAACATCTTTAAGCCACATACCTGTATCTAGTCCCATGTTGAACAACTTCCTGCTCATCTCTAGTTTCCCTTCTAACTAATTTGATTTTTATCTTCTGTTTCATCTTTTACTGCAATAAACACTTTTTTCACATGAAGCTACCTTTGATACCAACCTCAGCTTGCACGATGTTCCACACATGGACAACTACGAACTCACAAATTTCCTTGACTTGGATCTACTGACATAAGAATTTCAGTTCTGTTTATGTTCTAAGTTATATTTGGACCAACAGTTTATGAGAAGTGAGCTGGAAGTCTATTTAAGACATTAAGAATTCAGCATCTGGACATTTTATTAAATCAAAACATTACCGTATTAAAATAATCAGGTTATATAAGAACTGAGAGATCCTCATATGTTTAAGTTTAGCAATGATGACATAGAAGTGAAAAAGACCAGGCTATCTGCCATGTATATCCTGCTGATTCAGACATCTCCATGTTAGTCTGAAAGTTCCCTATCTACAAAGGAGAGGAGAATTTGAAACATTAATCCAACGTGAGTTGCTAATGAGTGAGGCATAGAAGAAGCCTGCGTACTGCTTCAGTGTGCGCAAAAAATGGAGCTGGGATTGTACACTTCTAACAGAAAACTTACTAATCCTAAAATTAGTACCCTGTTTCACACATTCCTTGGTGTGGGCTAATACTCTGAAGATCAACCACACAGTTTGAAGATTCAAATTGCATTGGGAATAGACAAAGTAACAATGCTGAGCTTCCTAGAAAGAGCCAGAAAAAAAATAATGCACTGTTTCAGTCCAGCATAACTTCACAAACGGAACCCTGCGAGAGCACAGCGCAGTCGGCACCGAGGCGTTTCACCCATCGTTGCTCCAACTAACAGAAAACCATGAACAATGGGGCTCATTTGCCCCAACCGATGGTTTTCCCAACATCCTTTATCACTCCCAGTTACTCTGAAGCCACCACACAGCACAGGCAGCACCAACTAAAAAAACTTCAAAGCCACAAAACTAGAAAGTACTGCAAAGAGCATGGTTTTTTTCTCTGTCTACTCAGTTTCCCCACTTCACTTTTCCTTCAAGAAAGGAACCTTCACCCTTCTACACTGCTTTTAACTTTGCTCCAGATGTGCCTTCTTAAATGGCCAGCCCTTATCTTATGACTATGTTGCTACATTATTTTCCAGTTTTTATTGCTAATTTCCTAGAATTCAGCTGAGCAAAACATCCTTCTGCTGTAGAAGAAGAACACCAGGTGCCAGTAAGTCACCAACAAGAATCAACAAACTATTATAAAAACCATACCAAAACTTACAGGAAAGAGGAAGGACCAAACCATGATGAAACCGGTTCGATAGATTTCCATTCCTGGTCGCTGATGAAATTTATGAAATCAGTTTTCGTTCTTGCACCCTGGTATCTCCTGAACTCCCCATCTTTACAGCTGTAAAACAAACAAAAAAAAGGCCTTCATTTTAGACAGTCCAAGCGCGCAGCATTTGCTTCTACTCAACATCTTCCCCTCCCATCACCTTGCCAATTTTTATTTTATTTTACTTAAATTTTACTTTGCGTTACATGATATTGGCTCTAAAATGTTTCTCCAAGAATCCTGACTACAAGTATTCCCAGAATCTTGGCTGGCTTTAGGTTGCCATTCCATAAAAAGATAACAATCTTCCTAATGCACTTGCCACACAACGGCATTAAGATCAACCTACAGAGAAAAGATTGCAAAACAGAAACACCCATGAAAAGACAGAATAAATAAGGCCTGAAGGGAAAAGAAAAAACATCTACTGGCACTACTGTAAGGTCACAGCAGGTAAGACAGAGGTTGTCTCTGTGTAAAGTAACTCCCATTCTTAAAGAGAACAGTAAATCTCACTCATATGCCCCCCCCCCCAAAAAAAAAGGGGAAAAAAAAAAGTCCCTTCTCCTCCAAAAAATCCTGCAGCATTTCATACTTACTGATAGATGGTAGGAAGAGCTGTTATGATAAATCGTCCACTTAATCCTGCAAGAAGAAAGTTTTTTTCAGAATAGTAGAGCACTCTTATGTAAGAAAAGGTGAGAAATGTTATTATACACCAAAATAAGAACAGCAGCTCACAGGTATCAATCTGCAATTCTGAACAAACACAAACTTATGCACATCAAAGTACTGCACACAGTCTAAAAGAAAGGTCCCTGGACAAAGAGGGAGGGAAATAGAGATGTCCAGGGACAAGCGTTCTACTTGATTATTTTGGCTGTAGCTCTTCAGAGATGCCCTCCTTTCCCCACATGATCTGCAACCTCCAGCGCTGGCAGAAAATCACCCAAGTCAGGCAAGTTTCAAAAGTTCTTACAATACTTCAGAGAAGTATCAGCACAGAGAAGGACTTTTACAAACCCCACACAGGCACGAAGGCAATAAAGAGAAGGGAGCTTCAGCTGAGGGAGACTGAATTGCTTCCACTCCCTTTTGCCAACCAAGGGAGGCTCTACTACAGGGGAGGGTGAAACCACATTTTTTCGCTCTGTAAGATGCTTTAAAAGCATGCTGAAAAACCTCCTCGAAATCCTCCAAATCGCCCTCTAGAGAAATCCCCTTGATCCCTTTATTTATTAAGGAAGACCAGAGTGTCTAAATACAGCAATCCGCCTTCAGTAGCGATCAGGAAAAGAACTATATTATTCCTACTAATTCCACGCCTTTTCTAGAAGCACCGGACACCTTTCCCGAGCCCCCAGGAGCCCAGAGGCCCCGGGGAAGGCGCTGGGAGCCCGCCCCCGGCCTCGCCGCCCTCTCACCCGGCTGCTCCGTGACATCCACTTTGGCGATGTTCACTTCCAGGTCCTCGCCCCACTCGGCAAACTTCTCCCACTCGGGCTGCAGGTTCTGGCAGGCGGGGCACCACGGGGCGTAGCTGTGGGCAGCAGGAGTCTGTCACCAACGGGCACCCCTCGGTCCCCCGCCGCCTCAGAGCGGGCCGCGGAGAGA
>JAHREE010150673.1:49752-65055 GCA_033628505.1 Tringa tobata
CTGAAAAGTAAAATTACTGAATGAGAAATTAGTCCTGTGTGGCTCAAACCAGACAGGGACATGGTGGTGGCAATGTAATTCATGCTGTACACTTACCCTGTTGGTTGTGGGAATGTGTTATAATCATATTTTTGCTTGCTGATAATGCCTTTATACAGTGGGTGTGCATTTGCCACGCTCCTAGCATCTTGTAAGTTTGTTTTAAAAAACTCCCATACTATTTTTATAACTAACCATTATTTTCACTTTGGGAATCACAATCCCAGCTGCAGAGCTCCCAATGTGCTCAGCAGGTAGGGACACAGCCAAGCCACGGGGAGCTGTGACAGACAGGCTGTGATAAGGGTGGGTGTGCTGGGTCACTCGCAGGACCTCTTCTTTGTCACGTTTACTTTCCTTTGCAATAAAAAAACAGAGTCATTTTAATATGCTTCCAGGGAATAATTGAGTCAATGATTCTGTAATGAGAGCTCTGCCCTCTGTTCCTCAGAGGGTGTTCTCTCTGGCACACAATATCTGCTTTTCTGTTGTGAAGAGCCCGGTACGACTTGCCCACACGCTACTTACTGAAGGTGCTGTAAATGCTGTGTAGGCTGATGCAAAATGTTCTTTCACCCACAGATCCCTGCCTGCCTCTGCCTTAAAATGTCATTGAGAAACCAGCCCAGAAACCAACAGAGAAACCACGCTTATTGGAGAAGCTTCTCTCCTAGGAGTCCACTTCAGCATGTACCCACTTACCTGCAGGTGGCAAAGGTAAGGCTGGGCCAGAAAAAAGATCCTAGAGGAACTATCCAAAAAAATCCTAGAGAAAAAAAAATCCTGGAGCAAAACATGCTCCTCTGATAGAGCTCAGTCTACGCAATCAGGGAAGAGGGATATCTAAGTGGGCACGAAGAAGCTTTCACTGATATCATCATAAACACTTTCTTCAGCCAGAATATGGTGAGTAAAACCAAACGTCACAGGGTGAACCAGAAACCCAGTAGGGAGGTGGTGGTTATCACGCTTAAACATTTAATTGAGCATTTCTGGAGAGCACTACCAGAGTCATTTTTGGGTTATCCTGGCATGGGATGGGCTAGGAAGCAACGTGTGGGTCTCTGATGCCAACAGATTCAAGAGCAGCTGGAGGGGTTGAGAGGAGATGAGAAAGCTGCTACATAATCCCATCTCTGCTGCAGAATTACTGTAAAAAGTGCTTGGCTACTTCATTGTCATTCCAAGGAAAAGCATGGGGACATGTTGTTATCCATAGTAAATCAGCTTCTGCCCCTAAGTGTGTGACTCTCGCCCCTCAAGAGCAAAAGATGCAAGTGATAAGGGAGAGTCTGAAGGTCGAATATAAAACACAGCAAAAGTGGGACCCAGGGGTTTCTACCAAAGCATCTGAATTGGAGGCTGAAGAGACAAGAGGGATTTTGATAAAACAGGTCCCTAAAGGAGCAGTCTTGCCTCTCATTTCCATTTATTCATGCTTTTCTCCCATATCGACAGCCGCCCAGTGTGCTGCATGCTGTTAGAATCAAAACTGAACCTTCAAACAAGCAAACAGACAATAAAATACTCCCCAACAGAAACTGTTTCTTTTTCTTGGTAACATCATGCAAGCCAGTGATAGCAGAGAGACGGTCTGTCATTGCCACAAAGGTGAACTCTGCTCTTTAGTGAAATTTATCATAACTGCCTTCCCTTCCCTCTCAGTGCCTGAGCCACAGTCCCATGAATCTGCCACCTCCTGGAGGCACCTCCTGCACAGACATGTCTCATGCCGCTTGCCACCGCGTCTTCCGCAGCAGCGTCACCTTGTCTGCTGGTTGCAGTATGGTAATGTCAGCCTTGATCATTTCCAAGTCTTATTCATCCAGCATTTGGGGTGTTTCAGCAGAAATACGGCGCGGATCAGTAACGTACACACTGAACTCTTTAAAAGCACCGATTTCACCAAGTTCAAAACAGGTATGAGCTGGCAGCAAACTCTCAGCTGATGATGTGCATAATAAGGGGAACATTTTGAGGATGCTTTACTAGAGAACTAAGCCACTGCAAGTTCACTGCAGGGAGAGCAGGGCAGGGAAAGGAGCTGGGACAGAAAGAACAGGCAGCATCAGCAGCAAATCAGGCTCCCCCTCCAGTGGGGCTGCTGCAGAGGAGGGGTGAACAGTGTCCCCAGGGTGGTGGGGACGTGGTTCAAAGGGTTTCTGGGCAGAGCTGCTGTCCTGTGGGACTTGCTCTCATCTCCCCTGCAGGGCCTGGGGCTGGCATGGGAACAAAATCCCCCTGCAAGCCCAGACAGAGGGGGCTGAAGGCAGACAGTGCCTGCTGGATTGCAGCTGGAGATCATGGGAATGAGAAGGGGAGAGGAGACAGCAGGGACACAGCAGTGGGAGCAGCAGAGGTGACAGAAGAGCAGATCCCAGGGCCGTGGCTGAGGTGCAACATCCTGCTTTGCCCACCTTGTCACTGCCACGCGTGCCCAGGCACATGGAGCTGGTCCCCGGTGCTGGCACCAGCGAGATGGTTATTCATCAGAATGTGTGGCAACCGCAGAGAAAATCCACTCTAATGAAATGCTTCCCTGCAGTAATTGGATTTCCACTGTAAACGAAGTCATTATGCTGATTGTCCTTGCGCTTTTGAAGATGAGGCAATGCCAGTGAGTGGCAGCTCTGGCTGGTGGACCCATTTACATACCTCTGCAGCCAGGAACCAAGCGGGGGCATTTCCCTGTGCAGGAGAGCAGGGGCCAGCATGTGTGAGGTCAAGGTGGCCACGTGGCTCCAAATGCTCACGGCTCTGCTCCAAAATATGGGCAGAAAAAAGAGGCTGTAAATTGATTTGTGCGGTGGCCAGAGGACTTTCCAGCCACGTGTGGTGGCATTCCTGGGCACGGCGTGCTCTCCCTGTCCAGGCTGAGTGACGGGAACTTCCCAGTCTGTGGCTGGAGAGCTGCTCGGTGAAGGGCTGGTTGCATCCAGTGTTGGGAACGCAGAGGTCTCCGGACTACAGGGATGAAACATAGGAGAAGAAGCAGGGGAGGAAGAACCAAAGAAGTGTGTCAGCAACAGAGGTGGGATCAGACCTGGCTGATCTGGTGCCATCAAGGGAGAAGAGGTGAAGGCAATTTTTGGATGCTCTGGGAACACCCACAATTCAAGCCGGGGCCTGAGCAGGGGTTTATCATCGTGGTTCCATCAACAGCGAGTCACTGCCCGTGCCATCTCCTCCCCCTTTTGTTTTTAAGGTTCTTTAGTCACACAGGGAAATGTCACACCATAAAAAAAACTCACAGAATAAAACCAAAAGCCCAAGTGAAAAGAAAAATAAAGCTGCAGTTGCAAGGTTACTTTTCAGGTTGGCTGTACCCGAAATGCTTTCAGCAGGTCTCAGGAGCCAGGGCTCACTTAGCAGCGCTGCGAGGCCCAACAAAGATGCACAATGGGAAACAGAAGACAAAACACCTCTGGAGACCAAGATGCCTAGTTGGACCAGGGACAGATGAAAAAAAACCAAATCTAAATTAGTGATGTGAATCATCAAATAAATCAACAAGTGAAAATGAGAGTTTAAACAACGGAGAAATCTTGATTTGCATTAATACCTCATTTCTTTCTAGTGAGAAATTACTGTGCTCAGCTGATGACAGCCACTGATCAGGAGCTACACAAGGGCTTTGCTCCCCAGGTGCTGCCTTTTGCTGACGGGGACAATGTGCTCAGCTAAAAGACGTGTTACGGAGGCATTGCTCTGCTCCAGCAGGCGTTTATTCTGTATTTATGTAGTGTGACACTTGTGTGGCCACACTGTCCCTGTGGGAGCACTTGTCTCTGTCCTCCTGAGCCCCTCTGGACCCAGGTTGAACTGGCAAAGGGACCTCACTGACACTCACACAGCATCATTGAAGGGCTGCAGGGTGCAGCTGAGGCCAAACACATCAATGAGGCCAAGAAGGGATTAGAAAGATGGGCTCCTTGGTGGCTATGAACATAATGGTCCACCAACCGCTGCCAGCTCTGCAGGTCCCTGCTGCCAGGACACAGCCAGGAAAGGATCAGATCGGAGTTGCCTTCACACTTACATCCTATGCCCGCAGCCCAGACGGCTGGCTGTGGGGGGAGAGAAGGCACCAGGGGAGGTTGGTCTCTGCTCCGAGATGTCCTTGTGTCCCCACGCCAAGATGGTCCCCTCTCTTCCTTGCAGAGCCCTTATTCCCGAGCCTCTTCCCCTCTCAGAGCAGATCCCAGTTCGCAGGAAGGCAGCATCAGGGTTCCAGTCCCAGCTCTGGGATCACTCGCCGTCTCCCCGGCCTGCCAGGGGAGTCCCCTTGTGTCTCCATGGCCAGAGGCCAGCGGGCAGAGCAGAAACCCTGCACACAGCCAGCTGGCAGCCGGCAGGAGCTTCACAAACCCTGTGGCGCCGGAGGAGACAGACAATTTATTTCATCTCCAACTCAGTGCTGCGAAGGACCGTGTCCCTGCGGAGCTGGTGCAGGGCCAGGGCTCGCTCCTGTGAAAGCAGCACCGGAGAGAAGCAGGGCTAGCCCCTGAAAATCTTGGAGATTTTAGTGTTTTAGGTGGGATTGGGGGCTGCCCAAGCCCATTTTTAACACTGGGAAGGAGCAACCCAGAGACCAGGGGCTGTGTCTCCATTACCGGAGCTCCAGGGTGCCCAGTGCAGGGTACTGTCACACCATAGCCCCCGACCAGCTCTTCTGTGCTCTGGTGGGTCCTGTGCCCATCACCGTCCCCTCAACCTGCCCCATGTGCTGTTGCAGCAAGGATGGGCAGACTCACCCGAGCTCCCGTCCAGCAGAGCTGCCTGCCTCCCCACCATCAGGCAGATGGGACTGGGAACTGGGGCTGGATTCAAGCTGCCAAGGCACAATGTGTGGATGCCAGGAGGAGTCTTGGAAGAAATGTGGGCTCCAAGCCACTGCTGGAGCAGCGTGCCCAGGTCACAGTGTGATGCGTGGAGTGGCTGCGTTAGGAGAGGCGATGGCTAAGCATAGTACTTTGCCAGTGCTCTATAAACATGGGGAACCTCTGTAGGATATAGAGTAAATCCGGGGAAATCTTTGCCGAAGGCCTTTGGGAAACCCAAAAGCTGGGGAGATGGGATGACTTCTAGGAAGGGAGACTTCTTGAGACTTTGCAAACAGACAAACCACCTGCAGGTGAGGAAGCATGCAGGTGCTGGGAGAACACCCAGGGAACAAATTATGTATATTGCCCTGCTGGAACAGCATCCTCTTGAGCTGGAGACATATAACAAGCAACAGGGCAAGAGGAAATGGCCTCAAGTTGATCCAGCGGAGGTTTAAATTGGGTATTAGGAAAAAATTCTTCACCGAAAGGGTTATCAAGCATTGAAATAGGCTGCCCAGGGAAGTGGTGGAGTCACCATCCCTGGAGGTACTTAAAAGGTGCGTAGATGTGGTGCTGAGGGACATGGGTTAGTGGGACTTAAAGATCTTAAGGGTCTTTTTGAAGATCTTAAAGGTCTTTTCCGACCTAAATGATTCTATGATTCTGTGGGCTACATGGACCATGGGTTGAACAGCACGGCTGTTTCTCTGATCTTCTCCCCGCTTTGGTAGTGTCTGACAGTAGAGATCTTCAAAATGAGGCTCCTGGAAGAGAACTGCTGGAAAATTCAGAGGAAAACAGAAAGCTTAATCCACAAGCGGTCAGACAATGCAGAGGCAATGCAATCCCACTGTGCCGTTCCCAGGGGGAAGAGGTATGTGTTGGAGACCTTTTTGATCTAATGAAAACAGCACATAATGATATCCAACGCCTAGAAGCTCGAGTCTGAAAAATTCGAGCTGGAAATAAGATGCACATTTTTAAGGGAAGGTAATGAATCACCGTAACAGATTGCCAGGGGCCGTCGCGCCGTTCTTCCATGGCAGCACTGCGCCCTGCAGAACCCCTGGCTGTTGTTGGCCCATGCTTGGTAGATCAAAACTGCTGCCCAGCATGGTGCCTCTGCCTTACAGTCCAGGATCTGCATTTTCCAGCAGAAAATGGTCCTACATCTGAGGGAGAGAGCTACAAAGCCACTACTTTTTTGATAGTCTTATTTGCATGGCTGTTTCCCTAACGCTTCTCCTGGCTCCCCACAGCAGAGAGCAGACACCGGTGTTTCACACCACACTTTGAGGCTTGAAAATAAGGGGCTGCGTGTAGCTGGCTTTGGTTCAGTTGGCCACTGAGATGCATCTCTCTGCTCAGTGACCCAAGGTGCAAAATCATCACATCTTTATATAGCAGAACACAGGCCCAGGGAATATCCTCCTAACACAGTCATTTAATTTATTCACAACAATCAGATTTGTAAATGAGTATATGCCGAGCCCCGTCACTGTTCCAGTCCATGGATATTTCTCCATGCCTGCATCTGGGTGTCTGACAGTTTGTTTACATGATCACCGAGATGAAAAACTCAAATTATTTGGCTTAGCATCAAGAGCAGCCTCTATTTTAGCAGCCTGCAGTGGCGGCTCCCAATGAATTTTAATCAGCGGTTAACAATGCGTGCATGCTTTGTTGCTGTCAGTGGGAGCATGCGGAAGGACAGGGTGACATATACTCGTTGCGGGATACAAAAGGATTAACCTGCCAAGGTGGCTCACCCCATCTCGCCACGCAGGCAGCAGAGCACGGCCCCTTCCCCGACCTGGCGGGGTGCCTGCTTCCCCTCCATCCTTCTCCTGGCAGGTTCCTCTCCAGCGCTGGCTCCTGTTGCCTACAAGCAACCGATGCGTAGTCCTCCACTTTGTAGCTGGAGCATCCAAGCCAACAGATGGGTGTCACTGGAGCTCTGATAGCATTTGGGTTGGGTTTCCAGCTCCTCTGGGGCTCCAGAGGGCTTTGCTGCAGCCTTGGAAAGCAGCTTTGCTCCAAAGCCACCCATG
This sequence comes from Tringa tobata, assembly GCA_033628505.1. Lineage (NCBI taxonomy): Eukaryota > Metazoa > Chordata > Aves > Charadriiformes > Scolopacidae > Tringa > Tringa tobata. The sequence continues at coordinate 56,669 of JAHREE010150673.1, forward strand.
TGGGAGGGCGTGAAGACATGGGGAGTCTAAGTGGTGGGAAGATCTGCTCTTGGGAGTTTAGGTTGTTCATCCCATCTGATGGGCTCCAGAGGAGGCCACAAAAATCATCCGAGGGCTGGAGCCCCTCTGCTGGGAGGACAGGCTGAGAGAGTTGGGGGGGTTCAACCTGGAGAAGAGAAGGCTCTGGGGAGACCTTAGAGCCCCTTCCAGTCCCTCAAGGGGCTCCAGGAGAGATGGGGAAGGACTCTGGATCAGGGAGGGGAGCCACGGGACGAGGGGGAAGGGTTTGACACTGAAAGAGGGGAGATTGAGATGAGACCTGGGCAAGAACTTGTTTGCTGTGAGGGTGGTGAGAGCCTGGCCCAGGTTGCCCAGAGAAGCTGTGGCTGCCCCATCCCTGGAGGGGTTCAAGGCCAGGTTGGAGGGGGCTTGGAGCAACCTGGTCTGGTGGGAGGTGTCCCTGCCCAGGGCAGGGGGTTGGAACTAGATGGCTTTTAAAGGTCCCTTCCAACCCAACCCCTTCTGTGATTCTACATGCAGGGATGGCAGAACTTGTCTGGTGGCTGGATCAGACAGCAGCAGACCTGGAGGAATGGATTTCAAACAGAAAGGCATCCAAAAAATGGGATTTTATTTTAGCATCCTGCAAGGGAAGATTTTACAGTGTAAATATTGTGACTCTGCACCAGAGCCAGGGGACCGTAACCAGCACACGGGGAAATGGCACATCCACCATTTGCCCCAAGCCAAGGAGCTTCTAAAAAAAAAAAAACCAAAGACTTTTACAACTAATTTATTAACTTGAGCAAAGTGATATTTTAACCTCACTCTTTATGCCTGTCCCAAAGCAACATCCCAGCAAGAAAAGCACCAGCCTGAATGCAGGAAACATGCAAGGACCACGTCGATGGTGAGAAGGAGGCATGAGGGCTGTGAGACATCAACCCACCAGCGATCTGTGGGTAAGAGCCCAGCAGGGGAGAAGGCAGGAGGCTGGGAGGGAGCAGCTAAAAAGGGATTTGTGCACTCTTCTTCTATTTTAGCAGTGCTTTAGTCAGAGCAACACGTATTCCCTGGATATTTTTATCTGTTGCAGTTTGGGAGCGCATCTTTGGGTACCCAGCTGGTTTATGCAACGGAGCCTGCCCATACAGACCTCGACTGAGTCCCCACCACCCAGAAGCCCCTCCATGTCCCGTGCCCTGCAGTCCCTTGTGCCACCACGCCATGAGGGGGATGTGGGGAGCTTGGCAAGACTTTGTGGGGGGACCAAGAGCATTACACGCCCTTGCTGCCATGTGTTAGAGGACAGAAGGACCTTTTGGTGCTTGAAACCTTTGGAAGTTGTATCGTTTCCCTCTGCAATGACCACTTTGGAGGGGAGCTTGGGGGGAGCCATCCTCTGTATCGATCGAGAAGGGGTCATTGCTCCCCAAGAGCTTCCCTTCACTTATAAAATCCTCAGGCTCTGAAGAGTCACCTGTGACTTCTGCCAGGCTCTAGCTTTCTCTGCTGCCCTTTCAGAGCATCTCTGGAGATGTCACCTTCTCCTGGGCACCCCTGTTGCCAGCAGTATGTTGCCATATACTTTTAAAGGCCTTTTGGGGAAGCGATTAGCCGAGCTGCCCTGGAGGCTGGCTCGGGCTGGCAGCCTGGGGAAGGGGAAATGTGGGTGGAAAGAGGGATGCGTAGGAAATAAGACCAGCACCAGAGGGGTCTGGTGGATTAAAGCATCCTAGGGTGGCTTGAAATTTTCCCATGGCAAGTAATTTCTCCTATAAATATAATGACTCAGTGATGCTGGGGAAGAGTTTTCTTACTTCTAGAATCATCTTCTTTCTAAAAGGCAAATGTCTTATTTATTCCTTACTTGGATAAAGGTTTTTCTTTAGCATATATTACTTCCTGCTAGTTCTTTGTGAGTCAGGGCACCTTGCACAGACACTGTAAGGTTGTATCATGCTACAGCTAGTTATTTATGTAAGGGGAGATAATTACAGACATTAATTGGGAATTAATGAATTGTATGCAATCCTCAGCAGCTTTCTTGCGGCACAAAGGCTGCAGTGAGCACCGGGAGAGAACGTCCTCACCAGGGCTACTCGGGGCTAAAGAACCACTCTGAAAATTGAATTTTAAGGGCTTATTTTGAAAGCCAGCATAAGGGTGCTTGGAGCCATTTGATGCAGAGCTTGGCTTCCCACAGAGCCTTGCCAAACTCTGGAAAATATTTTCGAAATACAGACTAAATGAGGGCAACTTGAAAAGCCTCCCTGACCTTTTCAAAACCATAAACCCTCTACATGAAGCACCAGGTAGGGGTGGCACAGAGCATCCTGCATCAAACAGCCCAGCCTGGCAACCTGCTGTGGGCTTCAGTGTCCTGACAGCACCGTGTCCCCACCAAAGGGCTGGCATGTGTCCTCCACCAGGCAACTTGCAGTTTAAGAGGGAGCCTGTGTCCCTCGGGCAAGCTGGACCATGCGATGGACACCCGGGAGGTGGCCTTGGCAGTCAAGGGCAGCAGGATTGCAGGTGTGTCGCAGAGATGCAGCATTCACTGATCCAGCTCTCAAGAATCACTCTTTGGAGATGCTTTGAGTTTCAAGGCTTTTCAGATGTGTCTGCAGTAGCTCCTCTCTTTGCCACCATGGGATGTAACAAACCTTTTCCATTTTTGCTCTTTCAATAAGCAGTGAGACTCCTATGTTTTTTTTCCACGGCCAGGTGGTATTTGCAGTGTGGGGACATCTGCCATAAATGATTCATTCCTTCCCCTCCTCTCTCTGCTGATATTTTCCTCCCAGCCATAATAATACACATTTTTCCTGTTAACGTTCCTCGGCCTTCTGCGTTTGGGATATTTCATGCCCCAGGAGGGGGCTGGAAAGGGCAGAGGTGGGTTCCCCTCTCGCAGGAAGGTGAGACCCAGAGCGTGGCACGGGGACATCCATCTGCCACCCACCTCCTCTCCCGGGAGGTGACCCAGCCAGCGTTACGAGGGTTGCAAAGCCAGCATGGCACTGCCTGTGGGACTGCTGGATGTTCCCAAGCCAACCCAGGACTGACACAGACCTCTTGGAGAGATTTAAATCCCCTGGGATCAGCTTGGGAAACTAGAGCCAAGACTCCCCAGTGTGCCCCACGTTGGTGCGAAGGTTCAGCGAAGCGGTTGCTAAACAGCTATAAATAGTGAGCTTGGGGAGCCTGTTTCCAACTGCAAACGGCAGAGCTGCAGAAATGGCTTTGCTCCACTCGGATGGTGCTAAATTTTCCTGAGCTCAATAGCAGAGAAGACAATGAAGATCTCAGAAGCTCTGATCCTATTCTCCAACTGCCTTCGCCCCGGTAATTTTGTCTGCCCACCTCCTGCTCCTCCTCCTGCAAACCTCCGCCCCCGGGCACAGATGTAGCTGCAGCAGCCCCCAAAGAGGATTATGTGAGAAAGGGAGCTGGGAAGACACTTCTCCTGCCTTGAATTGAGCATCCCTCCTGGGCCTCATCCTGCAAAGTGGGCTGCTCTGATGGAAGCCGTTTGCCCTGAGCACGACAGGATGTCTCACACTCCTGTGCTCCCCACCACCTTGTGGGGACTTTCTGCTCCATCCCATTCCTTCCACAGTCTCCACCACGTCCCACCCAAGCCCACAGCCTCCATGGGGTCTTCAAGAAAACATCTCCATTGAGGTCCAAGTCCCTGAACCACCAGAAGAGGTAGCTTGGAGGAGGGTCACTCTGTGCTCAACCCTGTACTTTTCCCCTACCTATTCTTTGTTGACCACTGCTAGAGAAGCTCCCAGCACAGAGTCCAGCGCGTACGTCCAGTCTTATGTTCTCAACCATATGCAGCTTTCATTCAAGAGCATCCTTTCATGAAAGCCCTCCCTTCTGCGGTCTCAGCATAAGCAGATGCTGCTCGTTTTTGATGTCCGTTGCAGATGGGATCATTTGATCTTCAGATTTCTCAGTGAAGTCAAGTCACAGCCTGCAATTTCCTTTCAGATGCATTAAGTTCCTGCATAATTTTCAATTCACTCTTCTTTTATGGGTGATGAATAGAGAAGGGTTTTCTCCATCAAAGGTGGTTTATTAAAATGCAAATAAACTTCAGACTGAAGGTCCATTTGAGTGCTGAAAATCACATACATCTCCAGAGAATATTAAATTTGGTCCCAAGAAGAACTGAAGAGCAGAATGTTTTTTTCTGTGGGAAGCCAACATCATCCCCCTTCACAGACACTGCCCACCTCCTCCCACTGAGAGACCTTTATCAGGGGTTTATGGCATCACCCCAAACTCCAGGCAGCCAGAGCTGACATCTCCCAGGCCAGGTCTCTTGCCTGTCTTTTCAGAAAAGTTCAGCCGGACCAGGCCATCCACTTTTGAGGAAGAACTAAAAGCTAAAACATTAAGTAAAATATCAGGTTAAGGAGAATTTAGCAGTAAAAACTGTCAGTGAAAGTGAAATGTTGAAAGGTTCACAAGGACCTTGAATGTCCCTGGAGATCTGGGAACACCTACCCCTGCCTGTGGGCTCTGGGCTGAGGAGACCTTGAGTCTGGGCTGGGCTTCTCATCATGCCTGACCACACCTGAAATACCACTGGCCTGATGGGCTGAGTGGGGACCTCTCAAGCCCAGCAGGGAGACACCAAAATCCCCCAGACCTCACATGGTGTTTGGCCGACAAAACATTTCCAAGGGGTGCAGGGGAGGGTGGACAAGTCCGTGGAAGAGAACTCTCTGGAGACTTGCTAAATTTGTCACAGCAGCACCTGATGTGCTGAACATGGATGGTGTCTGGGAAGGGCTCCTGGAAGAGATGGTCTCCCTGCAGACCTTGAGTCTACCTGGGGCTCCCCACATGCCAGGTCCCACGGAGCCTGGAAATGGTCCTTGGGAGCAGCTGGAGTGGGGATTTTCCCTGATCTCACCAGTCCTCCACTGAAGACACCATGGAGCACCCATCTCAGATGAATGGTGGTCACCAAGCCTGGTCCTTTCTGCTGTACTTCAGCTTCATGGCAAAGGCTTCAGGACAAGAATGCCAAATGACATGCCCTGGGAAGTCTAGACCCCTCAGACATCACCCAGTGCCACACAAACACAATCCTTCTTCTTGGGCTGAGGCAGAGAAGACCCACCGTGTCCCTGCCACACAGGCAAGGCAGCACTCAACACCCACAGCCTTGGGGGATTCAAATATTGAAGGAGCTCATGGATGCTCCAGATTCAGGAACAGAGAACGGGAAAGGGTGGGCACATCTCCTCCCCATCCACGGCTAAAGCTGCCCGGTGGTTTTGGTACCCAACATGCTGAGCAGGGGGTGGGAATGGACATGAGTTGCCTTCCATGATGCTGCTGGTGATGAGGAGGAGGAAGTGAGGAAGTCACCGCAGAGCTCAGAGAGGAGCAGTCTGCAGATTCACAGCTTTCCTTCTCTCTCTGCCTCTAAGCAAGGCCGCATCGCAGCAGGGACCACCAGCCACGTTCTCGGAGCAGCACCCACCTCCCACCCTCCCAGCAGGGTGCCACAGGAGATAGACCCCCCTCCAGCACCCAGTCCTGGAGGAGCCATGGGCAGAGGGAGGAGGGAAGAGGGATCGCATACCAGGAGGGCAAGCTCTGCTCTTTGCTGGGCGTCCGGCGAGGTTCCTGCCCGCAGGGGACATCCCCAGCTATGCCGGTCCCCAGGGAGATGTGTCACGTGTTGATTGATGTTACTGTGGCCATCTGCAGCCCAGGAGGCCAAAGCCGTGACCAGAATCTATCCAGGTTGCCATGGCAGCAGGGAAAAAAAAAAAACCAAAAACCTAAAAAAAAGGGAAGAAAGCAAGTAATATTTATGGGAGAAGGGATCTCCAAAAAAAAAAAAAAAACCAGAATCTTATCAGTGCCAACACAGACCTGGTGGAAGCTCCTGGGTCCCGTGGGACACTGGGTGCCCCCAGGGACCCAAAAGCTGAGCAGCCACCAGCTGCAGCCCTGGTTGTGTGCCACTTCGCAGTGCCCTTAGGTGACAGCAGCAGCACCGGGTGCCATCGAGTCACCCATCAGCACCACGGGCATGCAGAGGGGAGGGGATGGGTCATGGATGAAGCTCATGGGAGGAGGAGGAGGGAGCCAGGAGCAGCGTTACCAGTACATCCCTCTCTTTGGGGGGAAAAAAGTCCTTTAGAGCCTTATGGAACCCCAGGATGAGGTAGAGGTGCTGCACAGCCCGTACACACAGAGAAGTTCTCTTTCTTACATGTGACAAATGCTTTGGTTTTTCCTTGTCCCATCCTGGTCCCTTGTGCCTCCTGCTGGTGCCCTGGGGGCCTGGCAGCCACCACTCACCACTGGTTCCAGGACATCCAGCAGTTGCAAGAGCCCATCAAAGCAGATTTGTTCCTCACCTGGGCTTTTCCCAGGTCCAGAAGGACTAGACTGACTCGCTTTAATTCTCTCCTTTTTACATCCACTCTGGTGCCATATGGTCCTTAAAAATAAACAGGGAAAAAAGGGGAAAAAGGCTTTTGCTTGGAGACGAGTTGGTCCCTATCTCGGGGGACTGGCAGGTGACATCCCCTGGCCAGCTCTTGGCTACCATCACAAGTCCCTGAGGTACATCTGCCCAGAGCAATGTCCCAGGCAAGGTGTTACACATCTCTTCTTTTGTAAGACCTTGGTGCCTTGCCAGGACAGCAAGGACCCTCCAGGAGAGAAGTGTCAGCCCATCACAGAGAAGGTGCAGTGAGGACAGTTCAGCTTCCAGTGTGATGTCCCATGAGATATTTTCTTTCCACATCCTCTCCTGTACAGATCAACTCTTCGCCTGCTTCAGCACCCTGTCTGAACCAGATGGGATTCACATCTTCTTCCAGCCACGAGGCTGGGCTGGCTGCCAGGGTGCTGGGCCCCCTAAATGCACAGGGAATGGACGGGTGATTGGAAGTTAACACCCCAAAAGAAAGATTTCTGACTTTTTTGAATTTAACCTTGGTAGCAGAAGAGCAGGAGGTAGTGATGGTGTGTAAGAGCAACAGTGCTGGACAGCCCTGGTGTCCACTGGTCTTCTGGATGGTACCCCAGGTGAACAGCAGCCCAGCATCCTCCCTGTGCCCAGCTGCAACCTGGGAGGAGACACTGTTTTTTCTCTGAGTCCTCTCACCTTTTTGCCCTTTAATTGAGATTAAAAATGTGATTTTGCCAGCCAGAGGTGAGTCTTCATGAGGAGTGGGCTGTCAGGGCTGGGAACATGCCTGGTTTGCTTCCCTCACATCTCCTCAGCGCTTCCACCACCACCTCCTTGATTCATCTGAGTGTGTCACTGCATGGCAACAGGCTGGTGGGAACACCCACGCCGCGTTATCTGCAGCAGGAGGAGAAGGAGACTTGCCAAGGAGCTGGAAGCAGCGATTCCTCTCTGGAGGGTAAGCGTTGGACCAACACCACCTATCCCACCCAGGCATGGAGCTCAACCACCACCAGAGCCATCATCCCAACCCAAAGGGGCAGCCATGGGACATCATGCTGGTTGTCTAAGTCCACACTGTGTCACCACCTGCACAGGCAGGTTTTCCAAAAGTCTGGATTTTGCCAAGCCCCGGCTAGCGATTTATTTAGCTGTTACTGAATCACAGAATCACAGAATGATACGGGGTTGGAGGGGACCTCTGGAGATCCAACCCCCTGCCAGAGCAGGTCCACCCAGAGCAGGTTGCACAGGAATGTGTCCAGGTGGGGTTTGAGTGTCTCCAGAGAAGGAGACTCCACCACCTCCCTGGGCAGCCTCTGCCAGGGCTCTGCCACCCTCAAAGTAAAGAAGTTCCTCCTCACGTTTAGGTGGAACTTCTTATGGTCAAGTTTGTGCCCATTTCCTCTTGTCCTGTCCCTGGGCACCACTGAGAAAAGACTGGCCCCATCCTCCTGACACCCACCCTTTCAGTATTTATAAGCATTGATCAGATCCCCCCTCAGCCTTCTCTTCTCCAGACTAAAGAGACCCAAGTCCCTCAGCCTCTCCTCCTAAGGGAGATGCTCCAGGTCCCTCATCATCTCTGTAGCCCTCTGCTGGACCCTCTCCAGCAGTTCCCAGAAGGTTGTTTAGAGAAGATGGACAACGGCATCGATTTCCTGAGTGCCACGTCTCCCTTCACACGGAACACGCCGCAGCAGATGTTAAACAGCCACGCTAAGCATCTAATTATCACATTAACCACATAAATATGAAAGAATGCAGGGAGGCAGATTGACTCCCAAAGTTATGCAAAACGTCTAACCCGCAGACGACTTTCCCGTGTAATTACTGCGAAGTTAAACGCCGTTACATAACGATCACAGATTTCAGGTCAGATACGCCGTACGTCATGGCAGCATGGTGTGTTTTGACATTTATGGGAATA
>JAHREE010150676.1:0-12549 GCA_033628505.1 Tringa tobata
AGACCTTGTGCAGATTATCTCAGCTGTGTGCAGGACTGTGCCCTGCAGCAAATTTCCGGGGCTGGTGTTTAGCCTGCAATTAAATCTCCCACTAATGCTGAGGCTTCCCCCATAGGTGACAGTGGTGGAGGGATTTGCTTTTCACTTTGAGTACTCTGTTCAGTTCTGGGCCCCTCTCTGCAGGAAGGACATTGAAGTGCTGGACCGTGTCCAGAGGAGAGCCACCAAGCTGTTGAGGGGTCTAGAGAACAAGTCGTATGAGGAGAGGCTGAGGGAACTGGGTATGTTTAGTTTGGAGAAAAGGAGGCTGAGAGGGGACCTCATTGCCCTCTACAACTACCTAAAGGAGGTTGGAGAGAGGTGGGTGTTGGCCTCTTCTCCCAAGCAAATAATGACAGGACCAGAGGAAATGGTCTAAAGTTGTGGCAGGGGAGGTTTAGATTAGATATCAGGAAGAATTACTTTCCTGAGAGAGTGGTCAGGCACTGGAACAGCCTGCCGAAGGAGGAGGGGGAATCACCATCCCTGGAGGTATTTAAGAAACATGTAGACTTGGCTCTTCAGGGCATGCTCTAGTGCCCAAGATTATTAGTTTGTGGGTGAGTGTGGTGTGCTGGGGTGTTGTATGTGTTGTTGGTTTGGTGTTTTGGGGTTTTTTTTGTTTGTTTTGGCTTTTTGGTTTTTTTTGTGGTTGGACTCGATGATCTCAGAGGTCCTTTCCAACAATGATGATTCTGTGATTCTGTGAACTCATGTGAGCTCTTCTTTTTGGGTGCAATTACTGCTCCTGCACCTGTAGGGCTGTGTTACCTCTTTCAGTCGCTCTGCTTCAGCCAAGAATTGGCCGCTCAGCACAATCCATTCCAGCACGGGCATAGAAAGTGAGGGCACATGTGAGATTGCTTCCAAGGGCCCCCACAGAGGCGAAGCGGGAGTGGGGAGCTTGCTGCAAGCAGATGTTTGTGGGTACAAACCCTGCTTATAAGTTGGATGCTTAATTAATATGCTAGCGAATGAGTAGAGAAAAACGCCATTGTGTGCTCTTTTATTTAAGCAGGCTTTTGCAAGGCAGAAAAATGGCACCAGGAAGCAAAGCAGAGAGGGCAGCTGAGGCTTTGACCTGGGGCACGTGAACTTGCCACCCCCGGCAGAGCTGCCCTTGCTCAGCTTCGCTGCATTTCTTTCTCACAGATCTGTGATATCGTGGCCAAGTCTGTGCGCAGAGATCTCCAGCCGTACGTCCAGACCTTGCCAGGTACCAGAGGGGCACTGCTTGGGGTTTTCAGAGCAATCTGGAGGGAAATGTGATATTTTGCTGCAAAACAGGAGCAAGCACATATGACAGTGGTACTGAGCTGTTGCGCAGGGAAGCCTAGGCATGGCACTGCCTGGATGTCAGCAGAGGCCATCTCCTCCCTGCTTTCCTGTGCCATGGTGCTCTTGCTCATGCGTTTGTCCCTTGTTTTACAGTCACAGCCAAGATAGATGACATTGTTGGGGTTGATTACTCCTTGGTGGGACCTCCAGCTGCTACCACCGAGTTCCTGGATGTGCCAATAAAGGTGAAAGACTGTCCTGGGAAAGCTTGATGCTGGGGATGCCTGGGATGGCTGATGCCATCACTGCAGGCGGGTGGGGAAGCAGGTTTAGGAACCTCCTGCAAATGCTCTTTGCCAGCCCGCAGCAGTGGGTGAGTCCCACCACCCTCTGCTCTCCTTCTTCACCTCTCTCCATCCTCCCAGGGTGAATGCTACTCCCTGGCCCAACGCTCTGCCGTCCCCTTCTCTCCGCCGGTCCTGACCTTGCCCCCAGATCATGACCGCATGGTTTACTCTGGGGTCTCCAGCTATTTCTTCAACACAGCCAGCTTTGCCTACCACGAAGCTGGAGCGCTGGTCTTCGAAATCACGGACTCCATGGTGAGTGGCGCAGGTGGGACAGGGGCTGTCCCTGTGCCTCCAGGCAGTGGGTTCCATTTGCCAAGCAACTCTGGCAGCAGCCTGTGGTCTTGGAGGGCTTCCCCAGTGAGCTGCCTGGAGACTGAGAGCTGGGGGTTGAGGGATGGGGCTGGGGCTGTCGGGCACGGCACGGGACAGGAGGGCTGGTATCACCATGGGCTCGGCTGTGCTGCATGGCCCCACTGTGTGCCTGTCCTCCCCCTGCAGATCCCAAAGACTGTTGAGTTCCACTTGACGACCACCACCTTCTCAGCCTTTGTTCCCCAGGTGAGTGATCCAGCCTTCCCTCCCCAGGGCTCCTGCCATGCACAGCTGGGGGTTTGCTCTGTGCAAGGTGGTGTCCCCCAGGAACAGGGGTTTGGGCCACTGTCCCCACTCTTTCCCTGCTCCTCTGCAGCTGCAAGAGAAGTACCCAGATATGCAGATGAAACTCAGGCTCTCTGCCCCTTCTGCCCCATTCCTGAGCATCGGACCAGGAGGTCTCTCACTCAAGCCTGTCGTGGATATCCAGGCTTACGCCATCCTTCCCAACTCCAGCCTGGCTCCTCTCTTCCTCCTCAGCCTGGTGAGTTTGGGCACAGCCTGCAGTGGTGACTCTGATTCTCGATGGGCAGCTCCTGGTGCATTTACAGCTCTGGCTGACGTGGTGTGGTTGGTGAGCTCTCCCCTGCATCTCAGCATGGCAAAGATGGGAGTTTGAGCTGTGCAACATCCTCCTGTTGCATTCAGCAATGCTGAGCTGTTGGTGCCAATCTCCTGCCACGAGAGGTACCAGACACCATCCAAAACCAGCCCAGTCCTAGTGCAGTGGGCACGTCCCCAACAGAGACATATTCAAACTGACAAATGACTAAACATGCTACTGGTCGGGCAGTGGTCCCACAGCATTTCAGCTGGTCAGGACCCTTCTCCTGGGTGTCTGGTGTGGGGTGAGGTGGGGCGATCACTGCCAGAGCTCTGCGCTCTCTCCCCAGACAGGCAACGTGTCTGCTGTCATCGATGTGAAATCTGGCCACATCATTGGGAACCTGACTGTGGGCAGGTAAGGAGGAGGAGCAGTAGGGGGTGGAGTGGCTGGGGGTGTGCTTTTGTTTTGGGTTCCTGAAGATGGAACCTAGTGCAGAGTGGATGTGCCAAGGTGGAGGGAGTGGGAACGGCCATCAGCAAGTGGCACTGGAGTGGGAACGGGTCCCTCCATTGGGGACAGCCTTTACAGCACCACTTCTATCTCTGCATAGGATGAAGCTTTCTCTGAAGCATTCAGATGTTGGTGATTTCCAGGTGAGCTATCCCTGACCATAACCAGAACCCCCAGCACGGAGGCAAGAGCCTCCAGGGGGCTCATTCTCCCCTGTCCCCCAGCACGGGACATGGGGCTGCACCCAAGCCCCACACTGACATTATGGATGCCTCCTGCCTCAGCCTGGGAGACTGGGAGAGGATGCAGAGCCAGCTGCCGCTGCCTCTCTCATCCCTACACATCTGCCCTGCCAGCGTGGCCAGACAAAGCTGCTGGTCTCTGGCGAAGCGTGTGCCCATCCCAGCTCCTCATCTCTGCTTATTTGCCTCATTATCCTCCAGTGCCTGGGTACCCACTCTCTTGGAGGCTAAAGCTCTTTTCCTTCCCACTCTCTCTGCTCCCCAGGTGGAAACACTGCAGTCCATAATGAACTTCTTTGCTTCCAGTATCCTCGTCCCACGTATTAATGGTGAGAACCTGCTGGGAGGGAATAGGCATGTTGGGGTAGTCGCTGGCCAGGTCACTCCATCTGAGCATAGCCAGCTCAATAATTAAAACCCTGTCACCAAGCCTGATCAGTGGATGAAGCCTGCAGCGAGCGCAGGAGACGGCAGGAAAAGCGCCCAGCCGTGGTGTGCGGGAGCCTCTCGGTGCTGTGACACGCAGCCAGCAGCGAACGCAATGGAAAAAAATGAGCACGACGCACATCCTAATGCTTTCCAGACCCTCTCCCCGGCTCCCTGCTTCTCACGACTCCCCAGCACATGGGGCCAGAGCGGGGCTGGTGGCTGCCAGGGGCGCAGGGGGGTGGCACATCCCAACATGCACCCCCCAGCCCTTCTGTGGAGCTTGGGAGGAATTTCCTCTGCCTGCCCCTGGAGCGGTGCGGGTGAAGAGAGGGTTGGGAGGAGGAGATGGCTGCGTGCTTTGCACAGCCCGTGCTCTCTCTTGGTCCCATTGGTTCTCATCCCAACGTGGCCACGTGTCTTGTCTTTTCCAGAGAGGTTAGGTCAAGGTTTTCCTCTGCCAATGCCAAAGGGAATACAGCTCTCCAATATCCTCGTGCAGTTTCACCAGGTGAGTGTGGGGAGTACCCAGCCCTGGCCAGAGCCTGTACAGCTGTCCTGAGCCTCCCACCTGCCAGCACGGCATACAAAGCCAGTTCCCCCCTCCGTGCTGGAATGCGGCAGGCAGGAGGATGTGCTCAGCTGGGATCCCAGCAGCAGAGCTGCAAACCAGAACCTCGCTTTACCTGTCCGTGTGGTGGGTGTCTGGGCTCAGTGCCCCCAGGGCAGCACCACATCATTCTCCGCTGCTTAAACCTTGAGCCAATATGGGGATGCTGAACAGTTACTGCGAGGAATGGCGGCCTCCCAGGGATAAAATTAGTCACAGGGGCTGGAAGAACCACATGTGCCCATCCATCCTCCCTCCCCAAAATGTGGTGGGTGCTGGGAGCACAGCAGCCTGCAACAGAGAGTGGCTGCCAGGGCCTGTCACAGCCCCACGCTTTCTTTCTTTCTCCCAGAATCTACTGCTGCTTGGAGCAGACATTCGCTATCAGCCCCGGGTATAGAGATAAGGCGACAAGATGGACTTTGAACACCAATGATGCCCCCTTTGCCTCTTCCCTCTCTCTGACCCCGCTTCTGGAGCTGAAAACCACCAGTTCTGCTGCAACGTCCCTCACTGCCTGCCTTGCCCTGGACCACAGCCAGGGACAGAAGCATCCCCAGGCCCCCAACCCTATGTCCCATCTGGGCCTCGCACAGTGCTACTGAGAGCTGGGGGTGCCTGATCCACCAACCCCACCCTGTCCCCCTCCCCTCCCTCCTCTGCTTTGTCGAAGGCAGCTGGTGGCAATAAAGGTGGCCAGTGCTGGGGTCATGGCTGTGTTGGTGCTGTCACTGTGGTACTTTCCCTGGGCCCTTTGCACTGGTCCTGAGGCCTGGTTGGTGGCGGCCATGGGCTGCCAGGAGCCCCTCTCAGGGGAAGGCAGGCACCCAGAAACCTCTGTTGTGGCTATTTTTTTCTGTGTGGTCATTCCAAAGCACCATGGCCCATCGTGTTTTCATCATTTCACTTTTCCATGGTAGGGCCATGCCCAGCTGCCTGCGAGGTCCCTGAGAGGGACCATCACACGGCACGTACAGGACAACCAGGAGATCAGGCCCAGTCAGCATGAAAGGCAAGTCCTGCTTGGCTAACCTGATCTCCTCCTATGACAAAATGACCAGCTTAGTGGATGAGGGAAGGGCTGTGGATGTTGTTTACCTAGGCTTTAGTAAAGCCTTTGACACCACTTCTCACAGCATTCTCCCAGAGAAACTGGATGTTCATGGCTTGGGCAGGCATACGCTTCGCTGGGTGAAAAACTGGCTGGCTGGTTGGGCCCAAAATGTTGTGGAGAATGGAGTTAAAATCAGTTGGCAGCCTGTGATATATTTATCAAGGATCTGGATGAGGGTATCGAGCGCACTCACAGTAAGTCTGCGATGACACCAAGTTGGGCAGGAGTGTTGATCGGCCTGAGGGTAGGAAGGTTCTGCAGAGGGATCTGGACAGGCTGGATTCATGGGCTGAGGCCAACGGTTTGGGGTTCAAGAAGGCTGAGTGCCGAGTCGGAGAGGAAACAGCCTCAAGTTGCACCCAGGAAGGTTTAGATTGGATATGAGGAAAAACTTCCCCACCAAAGGGATTGTCAAACATTGGAACAGGCTGCCTAGGCAAGTGGTGGAGTCACTATCCTGAAGGTATTTAAAGGACAGGTAGATATGGCACTGCGGGACATGGTTTAGTGGTGGACTTGGCAGTGTTGGGTTAACAGTTGGACTTGATGATCTTAAAGGTCCCTTCCAGCCTGAACCATTCTATGATTCCATGACTCCGGGTCATCACTGTGGCAACGTGGCCTGGGCCTGGCAGGCCTCCCTGTGGGACGTGGCCATACTGCCCTGGGGGAAAGCGCTGCAGGTGGCGGGGCTCCTCCACTCAGCCCTGGGGCAGGAGAGGTCTGTGGATCTGTGGTGCCACTGTCCCCCCTCCATGGGCAACTTGGGGAGGCTGGGCTGGAGGGGCTAGCTGTGCCCTGTGGCTGCAGCCTCGCAGCCGGGCCAAGGCCATGCATAAGGGCCGGTGGGGTCGGTGGTGCCTCCTCGCAGCCAGAGCTGGCGGGTCACAGCAGCTTGTGTGGAGGAAATGAGTAGTTTGGGGGCTCTGAAGGGGATTTGATGTTAGAAGAAGTCCCGCTTGGTGGCCATGTGCCCACTGGTGTGTCTACCCCCGCAGTGAAGATGGGTTTGGGGAGCAGGTTGCAGCCCCACAGGGCTTGGCCACAGGCTGTGCTTGAGCAACAGCTGCAACTCATAAGTGCCTGATTGAGGGATGTGTCCTCTGGCAAGCTGGACTTCCCTGGATCCAGTATGAGATCTGCCTACATCAGCTGCAGCGGGTTTCCTGTACTGGGTCCTGATGGTTTCCCCAACGGGAAATGAAAGCAACTTAAATCACTTCTGCTTCTCTCACCTCTGCCCTGCAGCCTGTGGGGAAGGTCCAGCCCTGCTCTCTGGGCTGGGGCTGTAGGGGTGATCCCCCCTTGCCCCTTCCTGGTGGCACCCAGCTTCCACACCCATCTTCAACCATCCTGAGCCCAAGAGCTGTGACCCATCAGGGCCCCAGCAGTTTTGCCTTTGGGGCTTGTTCCCAGTGTGCTGCATGTCTCCTCCTGTGCATGGCTGCTCTGTGACAGAGCCCCGTGCCTGGGGCTGGAGGCACAAGGCACCTCACTGACTTAGTCGCTCCCGGTGCCCCGCTGTGGCTGCCCAGCCCAGGCAGGTGCCCCTTTGCCAGCCTTGCTGGGTGTATGGGGACTCTGGGGTCTGCTCACGTGTACTGAGGATCTGTAACTTGCTTTCTTTAGCCCTTGCTGTGCCCAAGGCTGCTCTGGTTGCAACCGGTGCATTTGGCAGGTGTGTGTTGTGATAGCAGCAGCTAATGCCCAGGAGTGCAGAGCAGCCTGAGAGTGCTGTGGGACAGGGCAAGGGGCCGGAGGGCTGCCAGATGGCTCAGGGACAGTTTGGGCTGTCCCCAGCCTTTGCTCAGTGAAGGCAGAGCAGAGCATGTGGTGAGAACATAGTACCATGGAACACGACTGGCAGAGCCAAACCCTTGCCCACAGCAGGTCTGCTTCACCAAGCGCCTGCCTCTGCTGCAGCCAGGGACTGCACCCAGCGCAGAGCTGGAACCTGAGCTGTTGCCTCCTGGTTTTCACTATCCCTTCCCTGTCTGCGAGGTGAGGCACCACATGTGCCGCTGGGTGCAGATGTGCTGTGACATGCAGTGCCATGCCATAGGCACCCGTGGCCTCAGTGCAGAGAAGCAGGGTGTTAGCCAAGCAGGAAGCACTGAGGCTGTAGGGGACGTCCCATGTGGGCTACGGCAGTGGCTATGTGCACCTCCCTCACCCGCAGATCCTGTTTTGGCACAAATATAAGGGTGGTGAGGGCAGGGGGAGCCCGGCAGCAGTGCAGCACCGTGGTGCAGCCAGGATGGGAGCACAGAGCCTGGCAGTGGCTTGCGGGGTGCTGGCTTTGTGCCTGACACTTGCCGGGGCCACCAACCCCGGCTTCGTGGTGAGGATCACCCAGGCAGGCTTGGACTATGGTAGGTTCAGCTTCTGTTTTCTCTCCTTGCAGGTGCGCTGGTGGCTGAGGTGTGGAGCCAGACACTCACATGGAGTGTGCGCGGTCCTGGGGGGATCCCTGGCTGTGGGTGCTGAAGGCACCCTTGCTTGGGGCTTCCTGATGATGCCCCTGTCTGCCCCCTCCGGCACCTTCATGGAGTCCCTACAAAGGGCCTGGCCCTCAGCGTCTCCGGGGGTTACGTCCCAGCAGTATCAGGGGAGGCACAGGGCTGGCAGGGTGGGAGACTCCTGCTCTCATGGCTTGTTTCTGGGCAGCCGAGCTGTGAGCCCCTCAGAAGTGAGCGACGGAGGAGAGAGGAGGTGGGGAGCTGCACGAGGGGCAGTGATGGAGATGGATGGGCCCCACGCTGGTTTTATTGAGGCAGGCAGAGCCCCGGCTCCAGCAGAGCCCTGTTATGGATTGAAATACGCTGTGTGAGAAACAGCTCATTTACCCAGCAGCCCTGCCAGCCCTGCGGGAGAGGAGGACGTGACTCCCCTTCCCACATGGGTGCAGGGATGCAGCACCCGCTCGTGCTGTGCTGCTCCCTGGGATGTGGGCTCCATCCACCTTTACCTGCGGGTGCTGGCCATGGAGTATGCCTTGTGCATAGTCCAGTCCAGAGATGAAGGACTGGAACCTCTCCCTCCCCCCTTTCCATGTCTCCTGGCCACCACCTTCCCCTGGGGCTTGCAAGCAGGCTTCCCTTAGGCACTTGCCAGTGTGCTCAGAGGTCTCTGTGCACTGAGATTAAAGATAGCCTGGGAGGTGGAAAGTAGCCAGGGTGTCACCTGGATCTTTCCATTAACCTTTTTGCTGTGGGAAGCGAGGGCTGGTGACACTCTCCCTCTTCCCTGCAGCCCATCTGCAGGGGATAACAATCCTGGAGGAGGAGTTGACCCATGTGAAGCTGCCAGACTTCTTGGGTGACTTTCGCATTCGGCGTGTGGGGAAGGTGCACTATGAGCTCTCCAGGTGAGCCTTGACAGTTCTCCAAAGCGTCTCACTGCTCCCCACCCCCAAACCACACAAGGGGCAGGAGAGGTGGGGGAAGATGGGCAGCCCTGGAGCAGTGGGGATCCTTCTGTCCTCTCCACAGCTCCCAAAAATGTTGGCCCTGTTGTTGGTGCAAGCAAAGACACTTTTGGTTCCCTTCTCTGCCCAAAGGGGAAAAAGGAAACCAGGGTGACCACACCCTGGGTACAGGCGGATTTTGAGCAATTGAAGCCCAGGCGGTGGAGGTGGCCTTGCCTGTGGGAGCAGGGTGCCTGTCCATGCCACGGAGCAGGAGCCCAGCCCCTGCAGAGATTCCAGCTCCTCACTGCCCAGTGTCACCTCTCTGCTCCTGCTGCATGGGGTTTTGAGCAGCTGTCTGGGTGGCTGCAGGGACCTTGTTTCTAAAGGTGCCGCTTTGGTCTGTGTGTCCCAGCCAGGCATTGCTTTGTCACAGCACGACAGGAGCTGGGGACGCTGCTGGTGCTGTGGCCATACTTCCTCCAACCATCCCCAGCCATCCACACATGGTTGAGGGAGACCCCCCTCAAGAGCCTTTTCTTTTATATTTGTTTACTTTTAGTTTGGACCTTCAGAATTTCCAGTTGCCGTACTCGCGGATTTCTCTGGTCCCCAACGTCGGCCTGCAGGTCTCCATCTCCAACGCCTTTGCTGATGTGCATGGAAACTGGCGGGTGAAGATACACTTCCTGTATGTACCTGGCTGCCTCCTTCCCTTCTTGGGCTCTGTGATTTTTCTTCTCTTCCTCTCCCTCGTGTCTAGGCAGATGTTGCTTTGCCCTCTCCAGATGCACGGACTTCTCTATCCGACAGTCGGGCTGTAGCTGCTGTATTCCCAATGCATGTCTGGGAGACCCTCAACCTGCGGGAGCCCAGCCAGGTCTCCCTCCAGGCCAGGAGCCCTCAGAGATGGCCAGGCAGAGTTTATCTCACTAGCAAGGGGTTGGGGAGACAATACAAAAGCCATCTGCCCTCATGTAGCACCTGGAGTGTGGGGGACGGTCCTTCCCTCTTGCTTGCACAGGGGGACCCCTTCCTGAGCACCTGCAGGGACAGACCTGAGCTAGGACCGGGGGTGGGCAGAGGTTCCTGCCACTCGTTCAACCACTGAGATTGGTAAAGCAGAGTGGGAGGCAAGAACAAGGTGGACAATGGAGGAGCTGTGCATCAACTCTCCTGTCTCTCTCCCATCTCCCCTACTTGCTCTTGGTCCTCTCTATTTAAAGGCTACCTCTCACAGTTTATGTTCCAGTGAAATTGGGTTTCCCTGAGTTTAAAAGCCTTCTAAGTCTCCTTAGGTGTGCGCTACAAAGAAGAGCCTGAGCTGGATATATCTATCCCAAAACTCTGGCTTATTTGGAGTCACTTCCTCATGATTCACCAGTAAGAAATGTCCCCTTCTTGTCCTCCTCTCCCTGCAGCCGAGACCACGGTTCATTTGATGTGACGGTGGAGAACGTCTATATCAAAGTCAACCTGAAACTGGGCAACGACGCCTCTGGGAAACCCACCATTGACACATCTTATTGCAATACCCGCATCTCCAAATTCCGAGTACGCTTTTCGGGCCGATTAGGGTACGTAACTTCAGTGTGCAGGCCTAGAATTGGGGTGTGTGGCCCCTCTGTCGTGGGAAAGTGGCTTCCAGGCCCTGGTGCAAGGAATAAGATGTTGGCAGATCTGCAGTCCCTTGGAGGCTGCCCCTTTTGCCCGTGGGCTGCCTGCACTGGCACACCACTCCTGAGCTCTCTCTGGACCCTTGCCTTGTACTTCTCATCCAGATGTTCAACTGAATGAACTTAAATCTAGTCTGAATTTGTCCTGCTGTGGCTGCACGTTTAAGGCACATTAAGGCAGTCGATAGTCCTGTGTGCAGGTGGTTCACAAGCCGGTCTGTTTGCCACTGTAACCCCGAGGCAAAGGTAGATGCCAAACGGGGATGGGACTGATGTTCCCAAAAGTGCTGCATCTCTAGTGTCTCCCTTTCCTGGGCAAATACTTCTGCAGCAGCCTCTGAGCTAAAGAAGGACTCCTCTCTGTTTTTTCTCTGCAGGAAGTTTTACAGCCTGCTTGTTAAAGTTGTTGAGTCCAAAGTAAAGCATTTATTGGAAAAAAAGGTACGTGAGCGCAGGAGGGTCAAGCTCTGGGTTT
This sequence comes from Tringa tobata, assembly GCA_033628505.1. Classification (NCBI taxonomy): domain Eukaryota; kingdom Metazoa; phylum Chordata; class Aves; order Charadriiformes; family Scolopacidae; genus Tringa; species Tringa tobata. The sequence goes on from JAHREE010150676.1 coordinate 11,046, forward strand.
TTCTAGAGGTGTTTAGCTCTCCCTTGTAGCTGAGGTGCTTTGAGGATCAGAGCACACATAGAGATTAAACTAGAGCCAGAGTTTTGTGTTGTCAGCTTGGTGAAAGCTGGAGGAATGGCCATCACTACCTGCTGTCTGTGTAGCATGGTGTGGCTCAGGCTGAATTTGAAACCTGCAGCCTTTGCCACAGCCCAGCATAACTGGTTCCTAATTAACAAAGACTTCTCTTTCCATGTGGTCAGTTAATTAGATCTTGTGTCTTGGCCAAACTCACTGTAACGGAGGAAACCTGACCAGAGCTGTCCTTTCAAGGGCCATGCTCCCGTGTGCTTTGGGAAGACCTTGGGGAGAAACTCTCCTTTCTGGATGTTCTATCGAGGTGCATCAGGGATGCCCCAGTACCGTGCAGCCGGTACAAAAGGGGACGTGCAGGAGACCTGCAAGAAGACATGGAAACAAGCTGTTAGCAATAATTACTACAAGGCTAACTGGCAGGAGTTACAGCCTCCCTGGATGGGAACCTTGCTCAGGAAGGAGGCAGTTGGAGAACAGGCAAATCCCACTCCCGCAGCACATCCCATCCTGCCCGGGCGCTATTCCCGATGCCATGTAGTGGCTTTCCCAAGGCCCCCGGGAGCTGCGGCAGCAGATGGGCTGGCAGCAGGGCAAAGCTGGGGCTCAAAGGCCTTTTCTGCTTCTTTTGCTCCTGGAAGGAGAGGAGGTCCCCAGCCAGGGCTAGGATTGTGCTGTACAGAGGCCTTGGCCCAACCCAGCCCCAGCGCTGGCAGCCCATGTCTGCCTCCTGCTCTGACTGCAGGTGCTCGTGTGGTCCTCGTGCTCCCGGTTCCACGGTACTCAAACACTGGGAGGTGCCGGTCACTGGGATCAGTGTTTGCCCGCCTGCACCTCTGTCTTCCCAGGCAGCGATAGGGTGTTCCCAGAACAACAAATACCAGCTGGGCACAGCAAAGAGCAGCCCATAAGGCCATGCCCAAGGCTCTGTCCCTCCTCTTCCTCCCCGGTGTTGCACAGCCACTCTGCATTTTACCATCAGTAGCTGCAGGCTGGATGCCCGGTGGAACAGAGGATGGCCAGATCTACTTGGCATTTTCTGTGCCGTTATGGGGAAAGCATTGGAAGAGACCTTGTGCAGATTATCTCAGCTGTGTGCAGGACTGTGCCCTGCAGCAAATTTCCGGGGCTGGTGTTTAGCCTGCAATTAAATCTCCCACTAATGCTGAGGCTTCCCCCATAGGTGACAGTGGTGGAGGGATTTGCTTTTCACTTTGAGTACTCTGTTCAGTTCTGGGCCCCTCTCTGCAGGAAGGACATTGAAGTGCTGGACCGTGTCCAGAGGAGAGCCACCAAGCTGTTGAGGGGTCTAGAGAACAAGTCGTATGAGGAGAGGCTGAGGGAACTGGGTATGTTTAGTTTGGAGAAAAGGAGGCTGAGAGGGGACCTCATTGCCCTCTACAACTACCTAAAGGAGGTTGGAGAGAGGTGG
>JAHREE010150677.1:0-10404 GCA_033628505.1 Tringa tobata
TTATAAGCATTATTTCCTATTTATAATGATTTTGAGATTCTGTTATTTAAGTGTTAGGATGGAGTGCACCCAGTTGCTTCATTTTTTGCCCTCGGCTATTTATTCCTTGCCCTCCTGCCTTTCCCTCAGATACCTTGGCAGAATTGCTGAGGCAGCTATGGATGCTTAGAAAACTGATCAAGGTTTAAAAGAATTATTTTTATCTTGATTATGGTTAACTTAGGTCAAGTCTCCCCTGGGAGCTGTCAGGCCAACTTAAGCTTTGCGGTGGTGGAAGAAATGAGTAAACAGTTAGTTCCTGTTGCCAGCCAAAAGCAACATTTATAAGTCCTTAACCTTAGAAAATAAAGCTTGCTTTCATTTTTTTCTTCTATTCTGGGTTTTCACTGAATCAATACATTTCTACAGAAACTATTATGTTTAAAGCAAGTTAGCAGTAGTAGTCCCCAAAAACTTTTAAGACCTTTCTGATTGAGGATGTTTAATTGCTAAACCTGTAAGTTGAGTAAGGAGCAGATCAGACAGAAGGACTGGAGCAGTTATAGATTCATCTCTTTCAAGGCTTTACACTTTGTAGTCTTGAAACTTGCGCTTTTTGGTTTAGTTTAGTCTGGATTTTTCTCAATTTAGCAATTCAGAGCTTTTTGCCTGACGGTATTTGCGATACCAAGAATGAACAAGTTGTTTCAAGTACGAATCTTTCGTCTTTGCTTCCAGTCCAGCCCATTAATAACCAATTAATGTCCTACAGAAGTCAGGCAACGTTCCAAATTCTGAAGTTCTCCCACTCTTATATATTTCTTATGTATGAAATATCTCCTTGACCAGCACATTTTGAGAAGAGTCTTCATTCAGAAAGCATTTAGGAGGTTGGTAGGAGCTGATACCCTTCCAGTCCCATTGCAGAGGCTGCTGGTGGCCACGGAGTCAGTGCCTCTGTGCTTTTAGCTGTTTGTGGTCAGGAAGCTTTTCCCCGAGGAGGTACTGGTTGGGGAGGTCAGAGAACCACACTCTGGATGTTGGAATTCTGTTTGATGACCCTATTGTGCCAATGAATTTGTTTCTCAATATGTTTCATCTCTGTTGATAATTTTAGGTATGGTTGTAATTGGGGCGAGGGGAACTGTTGCTTCCGGGACATCCACTAATGGTGCAATCCACAAAATTCCAGGGTCAGTATCTCCACTTTTGCAGAAAAAAAAGAAGCTTTTTTCCCACCTTATACTAAGCTGAACTAAAGGTTCCACATTTTAGACTGTGATGATCACAAAACAGTCTTGCTTATTTCTGGGCACTGCCTCAGTAAATCCTAATACTGAGAAACTGATTAAGTTGCAAGATAATTAGTGTTTTTGGAGGGAATGCTTGTTTTCCAGCGGGCTCAATTCGCCATAGAGACACAAACAACTGGCACGGTTGTGGGGTAACCTGTAAGGTGAGGTTTTGAGATTTCTGAGGGCAGTGGAGTGACATAAGACCGTGCCAACATCAGTCCAAGAGATGTTACCTTAATGCAATCTCACTGGAATTAGTAAATTTCTACAGTTCTCAGGATTTTGTTTTTTTTCCCAGGCGTGTAGGAGATTCTCCCATAGCTGGAGCAGGATCCTATGCAGATAGTACAGCCGGAGGAGCTGCGGCCACCGGAGACGGTGACATCATGATGCGCTTCTTACCCAGGTTTGTCCTTCGGGCAGATTTTGTGAGCTTTCTCCAGCAAAACGCGAACTTGGCAAATGAAGTAATTAATTAACAAACTGATCTGACTTACTGCCTGCTGGAGTGGGAGTAAAGGAAGGAGCAGAAGGGGAAAGAACAGCAGCAGAATCGAGTCATCCTCGTGATCTGTCTTAAAAGAAGTGAATTCTTAAATATCTTGGTGATAGATCCCTTAATCCCTTCGATGTGCTCTTGTGGCCAAAAAGGCCAATGGTCTCCTGGGGTGCATCAAGAAGAGCATGGTCAGCAGGTCAAGGGTGGCCATCCTCCCTCTCTGCTCTGCCCTGGGGAGGCCCCATCTGGAGCACTGGGACCAGTTCTGGGCTCCCCAGTTCAAGAAGGACAGGGAACTGCTGGAGAGGGTACATCAAAGGGCTATGAAGATGGTGAGGGGACTAGAACATCTCTCTGATGAGGAAAGGCTGAGGGACTTGGGTCTTTTTAGTCTGGAGAAAAGAAGGCTGAGGGGGGATCTGATCGACACCTATAAATACTGAAAGGGTGGGTGTCAGGAGGATGGGGCCAGGCTTTTTTCAGTGGTGCCCAGGGACAGGACAAGAGGGAACGAGCACAAACTGGAACACAGGAAGTTCCATCCAGGGAGGTGGTGGAGTCTCCTTCTCTGGAGACATTCAAAACCTGCCTGGACACGTTTCTGTGGGACCTGCTCTGGGTGACCACGCTTTGGCAGGGGGTTGGACTGGATGATCTCCAGAGCTCCCTTCCAACCCCGTATCATTCTGTGATTCTGTATCCCCAACCTGCACAATTTTTAACAGAGCTGATCAGCTTTTCTCCCCCAAAGTATTTTGGCGTGTGGGAACCAGGTGTTACAAATTGAAGAAAGGGTGGGGGTGAGTCTGGGATCACTCAGGAGGGGGGGGAGGTGTCAACTGAGACAACCTTCAGCTGTTGCGTATTTACAGATGTCCTCGATGAGTTTCAAGCTGTTCCAAGCCAGTCTTGAAATACAAGCCACTCAACAGCTTCATGAATACCAAGATTAGGAGTGAGTTGAGCTCCGCTAATGAGGTTAATCAATAAAAGCTTACATCTCCTGAAGGATTTGGCTTTAACACTCAAAACAGTTTGTGTGGGTTTTAGAAAACAACTCAGCCTGGCTGGTTAATCATGGGTTCCTTGTAGTTACAGACCTTTCCTAATTCCATGTTATTTAGATATTCCCAGGTGAAAACACCATGGAATTCCCCTTCACCTGCCAGAAGTGAAGGAAGTGTCAAGTAAAGGGCAGAATTGCTAATATTTTCTGACCACCTTTGTTGAGATCTTAATGGGTTTGGTTAGTGAAGAGACCCCTGTGAAGTACAGCTTCGTATTCTGATAGTTATCTTCAGCTGACTGGAACCTATTTGGTGGTTAGAATAAATCAAAGATAACAGGGAGTCTCTGAATGCAGGGGGAGTTCTCTGTGGTGGCACTTTGATAGCATTTATCGTTAATACTCTCTGCAGATGAGCCTTACTCTAACGAGAGTTGGTCTTGGAATACACGTCTTTCATCAAAACAAAATCTAGTGTTTGTTTCCTTGCAAGTTATATTATGTGATATCTTTTAATCTTTGGGTTCTGAAAAAAGTAATTTTTTTTTTTGCCTCTGAGGACATTTTTGGGAACACAACTGATTCATCTCAGGCTGTGCCCATGTAGTCATTTGTCTAATGACGCTGTAGATACACAGGAAGTTCCTTTTGGTTACTCTTTCATTTAGAGGGAGAATTTTGTTTCAAGTGCCTTGCAAAAAATTTTAAAATTTGCTCAAACTCTTGATCAAAACATCGTACCTTCATGTTCACGAAATAAAATGTGTCAATTAGGAGGTTTTCAGAAACCTGAGGTTTTTTCTGAAAGATTATTTTAATGCTTTCTGAAATCAGTGATTTATCAGTAATGTAATCTCAGGGGGCAGTTTTCTTCACCAATTTATCTTGAAGTTAGCCTTTTTGAAAATTAGTAACTTTTAACGATGAAATTAATCATGAAATGAAAAATAGAAGCCACTAACTCTTTAACTGCTGCTTTGCAGCTCTTGGCCCTGCCTCAGGAGAAGGGATGCCATAGGTGACATCCTGGAGTCCCTTTTAGTCCTCTTTCTAATTACTTTGCACGTAGAACTGGAGTAATAATTACCAATATGAAGTTTGACTATGAATTATTTATCATGTATTTTCCTAATTTAAAGAAATCAAGGTTTCTAGATAGTATTTTAGGATATAGAACCCGAGTATGTCTAACTGGGGGGTGTGGGGTCGGGTTTTTTTGCAGTTACCAAGCAGTGGAGTATATGAGGATGGGAACAGACCCCACGGTCGCCTGTCAGAAAGTTATTTCCAGAATCCAGAAGTACGTTCCCCGCTTCTTTGGGGCCGTTATATGCGCCAATACCACTGGGAGTTACGGTACGTACTTTGCTTTGACCTTATCGGGGTCACAGAACTACAAAACTGAAGGTGGATTTTAAAGTTTTTAATTATTCTTTGAAGGCTGCGACAGCTCTGGCCTTTGATAAGATCAGGGCAGCCGTGTCCTAGTGGGGACTGCAGATATTTTAATTTATCCTCTGTATTTTGATGTCTTGGGACTTCACAAAATTTACACAAGTCTTAGTAAAAATAAAAAAAAAAAAAATATTTACAGCCTTCATGTGTTTTCCTGGACTGCGTGTGATTAATTTGAAGGTTTTAAAGCCAGCATGTTTATGCTTCCCCTAGATATGGCAGGGAGAATGTTGGATGGTAAGCGTCTCTTCAAAGCAAGGCGAGATGAGTCTGTGCTCAGTGTCTCATTAGTCAGCCCTTAGATCAGTAGGAAATACAATTTGCTAATCAACGCCACTTAGTTAATGGACTGCTTCTTGCTGCTCTTCGATCTCTTCTTTCCCGTAGTCCTGTGGTTGAGAGATTAGTGTTGGAGGGACTCATTAAGTTAATCAGGACTGAAAGTGGGGTTTCCCTGCCTCCCGTTGCTGTTGTGAGCGGTGTTCTAAGGGCATTATTGCGCTGCAGCAGCCAATAGCCCTGTATTTTTACTTAAAAATTAAATCCTTTCAAGATGTCTTAGGTTCAACAGATTGTAAAAGGATAATTATGCCACTGTAAAAGAATGAGTAACCGGGTCTTTAGATGATAAAGTACAATGACAAAGACACTAATCTTAAATGTAGCAAATTTTAGTTCAATTTTTTTTTCTTCTTTTTTTTTTTATTCCTAGGTGCTGCATGTAATAAAATTCCAGGATTCACTCAGTTTCACTTCATGGTTTCCAGCCCTTTGCTAAATCAGCCAACTGAGCAAGTAGTGGATTGCATTTAATTTCTTTTCTCCTGTTAATGTCTAAACTTAAGAGGAGGAAAGTGCTAAGGTTCCTCGGGTATTAGTTTTTTAATTGGTTGTTCGTTTTCCCTCTCGTATAATCACGTGAACAAATCCAAAGATGTGTTGGATTCAGGAGGCGTTACCCGACAGCCCAACTCAATTCTTAAACTTTGGCAAACCCAACAATCAAACTGTGGTTTTAAAAACCACAAAAAGGTCTCTGTTGTGTGTTTGCTTCCAAATACTCTCAAGTTTCACCTGCTTTTGGGAGGAAAGTAGAGCTTTGGTCACTGGAAAAAAAAAAACAACTTTGCCATTTAAAAACATATTTGGCAGAAATCTGGAATAAAGGGGACTGGAAGGGGCTCTCAGGTCTCCCTGGAGCCTTCTCTTCTCCAGGCTGAACCCCCCCAACTCTCTCAGCCTGTCCTCCCAGCAGAGGGGCTCCAGCCCTCCCAGCATCTCCGGTGCCTCCTCTGGCCCCTCTCCACTAGGTCCATGTCCTTCTGCTGTTGGTGGCCCCAGAGCTCTCCAGAGCTGGCTTTACTGGAAGATGCCTTTTTGGTGCAGCCCTGCCCTCAGCCCCTGGGTGGGAGCACAGAGGAGGCTGCCCCCATGTGGGTACGGGTTCAAGTACCAGCTCCATGGCCTGTACGAAGTGGGAAGACAAGCGAATGTAAACTGAGTTTTAACGACCTAAAAGGCATGATTTTATTATGCGTTACATTGACTGGGGGAGAGGAAGCTCAGTAAGAACGAGGACAAAATGCTAAGACCTGGATTTAAAATACGTAATTCAGAAAACTGCAGTCATGTCATTAATTTTAGGGCAGTTTTTCTTTGTTTTCTAAATGTAGCAGGGTCACACATTCAACTATGGCAACATTTGAAGTGTACGGTCCATTGTCGTTTCGTTTTAAACTCCAGGAAATAAAGCATCGAATGGTATTTAAAAAATATATTGACTTTTAATTCATTTTTATTAAATACGTGTTTATATTTATAGAAAATTCTACCCATTTAAAATACTGATTTAGATTGTTATCTGTTCTATAAGTCAAATATGCTTGAAGGTATCCGGTGCTGCCAAACTTCAGTGACATTTATGTGAGAACAAGAAAACAGTTCCTTTTTTTTTTTTTAATTAGAAATACAACAATCTGCAGTATTGAATTTTCAGAGGACTACGTAAAATTATTATTTCCAAATCTGCTTTATGCTGTTGGAGCTATTTTACCAATTAACTGGAGAAGAGGGAAAAAGACACAACCAAGCAGAAATGAGTAGGAAAGTCATATGCACTGAGGACATCCTGAGGAGCAGACCAGGAGAACGTCCCCATCAAGGACCAACCTGCAGCCCCGGCCCCTTCCTTCCCCACTGGAAGAAGCCACACTGTTTCTTCTTCCCAAGAGGACACACAAAAGATTTCTTTCCATTATTGGGACCCATCTTCAAGACCGTCTTCAGAACACATCGCTTGCCGTGGTGACAGAAGGGAAAATCCAGGTCAGCCCACTGCTAAGAAAATGGCTTTTAGGCCCAGATTTAGCAGATGTGATGGTTACGAATGCCTTGTTTTAAAACTGGCAATAAAACCACATCTACAGGGGAGACCCTAGGAGAAAGTCTTCCTCATTAAGTTAATTTGATCTCATTTGTGATCACCGATTGTAGAGGTTTTTTCCAACTAAGGTATTACAGTCATTGCTGTCTTGAGTTCATCGTACCAGTTAGAAGGTCAGGTTTGGTACTGGTGAACAGTGGGAGCCGCTGCTCAGGCAGATGAGAGAACCCCCATCTTCAGAGGTTTTTGAGATTCTTGGCTAAGACAGAGCCGTGGCTGATGCCTGGAGTTTGCCGTAGCCCGTCTTCAAGCAAGAGGCCAAACTAAACAACTTGTACAAGCCCCTTCCATCCAGCATTTCTACCACAAACCTGATTTGCACCCCTGGAAGGAGAGGGAGGGCGTTTGCACAAGAAGGTGCCTCCTCAGCAGTGAGAAAAGTAACTTAAACTGTCTGGTTGGAACTACTCTTACGCTTTAAGTTTCAATTCAGCCTGCAAAAGTATTTAAAATTACCTCAAAACTTTAAATGGGTTACGCCTCTCCACAATTAGAGATCACTGGGGTGAGGAGGCAGCAGGAACACGTGTGTATTATTAGAAAACTCCCGTTTTACACGTACCTGGAAGTGGTGACATCGTGTTTCCCTGGGCAGGGGACAGCAGTAGAAGTGCCTGCCCTTGTTCTCTCCCTCCTTCCTCACCAGGTGGAGGCTGCAGGGACGGCTGTGGGTCCCGCAGTGAGGATGGGCCATGCTCAGCGTGCCAGTATCATCCCTCCTGTCGGCTCCAGGTGGGCTGTAATGAGAAAAATTACTAATTACTCTATTTGTAACAGAATCGCAGAATGCTATGGGGTTGGAAGGGACCTCTGGAGATCATCCAGTCCAATCCCCTGCCAGATCAGGTCCACCCAGAGCAGGTCCCACAGGAATGTGTCCAGGCGGGTTTTGAATGTCTCCAGTGAAGGAGACTCCACCACCTCCCTGGGCAGCCTCTGCCAGGGCTCTGCCACCTGACAGCACAATATTCCATTAATCTCCAGGGCTACAGCTGGTTTATAGGATTATAAAAAGACCCGTTTACATTTTTAAACACACACCCCGTTGCTGTATTATGTTGGTGAACAGAAGGTAGATGATCTGTTTTCTGTTTCTTCGGGATGTGTTTGAAGGGAAGAGGCTGGTGAGAGGAGGACGAAGCCATTGAGAAATCCCTGTCTGCGCTTCCCCCAGACTGGTGGGCACTGGTTTGGATTTGATTATAATTGGGTTTTGGGACATCAGACGGAGAGTGTCCATGGGATAGTTGAGCATCATTTCTCACATTGTCTTTGTTACCAAGGTCTGTCAAGACAAGAGTCGCGGTTCCAAATGCCATTCTCCTGTTGATCTTTATTTCTGTGCTTCCTTTTCCGAACTCGTTACAGGGGTATTTCATCACGTTTATGTTAAATGTTCCAGAATCTTCAACATTCTCCATTTTTGAAACTAAGGAAAAATAAATTCTTGGTTATAATCCCATCTGCGTAGAGCAATACATCACATTTCTGATCTGTATTCCTGAGCCATCATACAGGGAGGGAAAGAGCGACTTTACCGTGTCGTCTTGGAAGAGCCCAAAATGGGTCACAGATTAGATAAAGCACCAAATTTCTTATGAATGTGTGAACATCCAAGTCTACTGTATTGATAACATCAGCACCAAGAGGCAGTATTTCCAGAAGCAGTGAATTACTCAGAACAACTCTAAGTAATCTGAGTTGTTTTATAATTCCTACATTTGATTACAGTACTAGCTATTTTGTAGCAGACGGAAAGAAATAGCATTAAAGAATCAAAGCTCTTAACTGTTTTTAAAATTCCAACGGCCAAAACATTTTTCTTTTGCAAAAAAAAAAAAAAAAAAATCAGATGTAAAACGCAGAAGGATCCGTTCCACTTGAGAAGTGATGTCAACAGCAGTTTGAGGGCAGCAGTGCTTTAAAGCAGTATGAGATGACCGTCCTACCTAACGTGGACAAGCTGGGGATCTGCCTTTTGACACCGCGGGCAGAAGTAAGTCATCCTGCTGTTCTCCCCCCGGCGACACAGCGCCATCCTCCCGCCGCTCTGCCCCCAGCTCGGGGGCCTGTACACCTGGTGGTGTTTGTAGAGAGGAGACCCGGTTTTGCGGCACTGAAAATGGAGGTGTTTAAACCCTAAGTTAGAGACCCAGGATAAATTTTACATCAGTCCCTCTACAGTTCAACTGAAGCTAAAATAAAAAACACCCTACCTAAACTGACAGCTCAATTACTATATAAAGATATTTAAGGCACATTATAAGGGCTAACATCTGTATTTCACATTCATTTCTGAAAATAATTGACTTTAAATTAGGTAGAATATTGTCTGGAATTGTCCATAGAATGAAAAGACACAAGGCAAAAAACAGTGCAAGAAAATATATTCCAGGGACCCCCTGAGCTCAGCTGGCTCCAATTTAGTGCCAGTCGTCTTCGACCTGGCACCTGCAGGAGTGTTCTTGAAGAGCTGATGAGCGTAGAAAACAAAAATAAATATAAACATAAACTGCAAACCCAACACCACCCCAAAAAGGATAAAAAAACCACACTGCAGAGCCAGCTCACACCTGACACTCCAACCTGGGTTAAACTGACCTTCCCAAAAACCTGAACAACTGTGTGATGCAGAAATATTCCAGCATGGACATACCCCAGCTAAAACTAATATATATTTGCCTGAATATTCACAAGCAGTCGGCTTTCCCCTCAAGATTTCTCCTCGAGGTTGACAATTAGTTTCTCATTAGTAGTTTCCTCCCATTCGGTTACTTAAAAACCAAACGAAAGCAACAGCTTTTTACACAATCCATATTCCTCATCCTTGCATCTGTGTTACCACACCTGCTGCACTGTGATTACCAAAAACATTCTGTAACAGTCTGTAAAACCTGACCGAGCACTACCCCTCGTATTAACCAATTTTCATTATGTCTTTACCTTAAAGAGACTTGGGGAGGGGGCACCTCTCCTTTAAAAGCACTTGACTGGTAAATACTTGCTAACTATAGATGATAAATGCTTTGAAAATGGCTCAACTGAGCTACAGAAAGTTTAACTTGTTTATTTATTGTGGGTCTAAAAGCCCGTGACACATTTAAATCTCCTGGTATTATAGCTGTTGCAGAACTGGATGCAATTGCTTTACTCGTAGCCTTCACTGTGAAGTTTGGAGAATAAAAAGACTTCCCCAGCCAAGAGGCTCAACTCCTCTTCGGTGGGCTGGGGGAAAGCAGACATGTAAGCAGACAAATTAAACAAATTACATTTTTAACCTTTATGTCTGAAAGACTGTATTAGGAAAGTTGGGTGTCCTCCTCCTTATCTACCAAAAAAAGAACTTTTAGATCTGTGCCTTTCATAAACACCAAGAGAAAGAGACGAGAATTTCTCTGCATGCAGCTTGAAGAAAAAAAAAAACATACCAGAACGAGGTCAAATTCTCTCTTCTACTTTGGAAAGTTAAAAGAGCAACCAGCAATAGAGTTTACAGGGGAAGAAGTGAAATCCTGGTGAAGCTGCAGCAGTAGGGAGAAGCTGGAATTGACTTCACTTTAGCAACCCAAAACATTCTTTCAGTTAGAAAAAAAAACACAACAGTTGTTAGAAGTTATAATCTATATACTTGCTTATAATAAATATACTTGCTATTTCGAGTTTCATAAAGGAAGGCACCTAACTACCCTCCTCCTTCCCTGGGGCCATCTCTAGTTCCCAGTTTGAA
>JAHREE010150678.1:0-49693 GCA_033628505.1 Tringa tobata
GCAGGCCAGGGCACCCTGCTTCTTCCTGGGGTCTCTTCTGAACCTTCCCCATATTGGGGTCCTTGTGTGTGTCCCCCCCCTTCCAGCAATCCAGAGCGCCTTGCTCCTTCCTGGGGTCTCTTCTGTACCTTTCCCACGGCTGGGGGTCCCTGTGACACCCCTCAGGGCAGCCCAGGACACCATCTCCCCAGGACACCATCTCCCCAGGGCACCCTGTCCCTTACTGGGGTCTGTTTTGCACTTCCCTGGGAGGATTTCCAGGACCACCTTTCCTGCAGCCTTTCATAATCTGCCTTGCTCTGCTTTAGTTAATAACCCCCCCCAATCTCCTGTGTGCTGAGGAGGATAAGGTAGTTGCTAATGAGAAAACGTGCATTTAGTTACTTTTAGCTTTTTTTTTTTTTTCCTTTAGTGGGTTGTTTGGGTTTTTTTTTTTTTCCTCCTTCCATGCAACTTGCTGTTGCCTGGCAAATCGTGCATTCAACTTTTGAAGTTCCTTCCCTGAGCAAGAGGTGACACCAGAAGCAGTGCACGTAAGGATAAACCAACTTAGGTTGCACCCCGAAAGATGGGGATTAAGTCTTCTGGAAGCTGCTCCGGTCGATGCCGAGACTGCTTCTTTAATGGGAAGAGACAGAGTTTCTGCTTCTGGAGACTGCTGTGTGAATTATTAATAAATAAGGGCCAATCCACTCTTTCAAAGGCAACAGGTGGATGCTTGGAAATCTCTCGGGCTGAAGGAGCCACCGTGCTACTCCGAGTCACTGGCGTTGATCTACAGAGAGCTGTTTCTGGGCGTGCATAAAACATTGTCAGATAATGAGAAAACAGCGCTAGTTAAACTTCAGTTACAGGTTAACTTGCTTCTGGCGTATAACGCAATCAATCAGAAGCAGCTCTTAAAAAAAAAAATATCCTGGTTTTCTTCTAATCCTTTTTTTTTTTTTTTTTTGATTCTGCACTGCTTGTGCTTTAGAAGACCAAAGTTTGCGAGGATAATGTAAATCTGAAAAGCCTTTTCTTGGACGTGAGAAGGCTGAAAATATTTTTAGGGTGTATGGATGATGTTTGATCTGAAATTAATTTTGTGGTGATGTGTACGAAATGTCAACTCAGTCATTATTGTGGCTTATTTTTATGCAAGTCAGTCAATAAAAATGTTGTGAGTTAAGTAACTTCGGCCGTGGTCGTAACCCTTCTTCTGAGCTGGAGGATATGATTTGAATAACAGACAGAAGCTCTTGGTTTTAATTTTAAAGGGTGAATGCTGCATCAAATGCTTTTTTTCCTTTTAGCATGCACTAGTCTTCCCTTTTCCCTCCTGACAGAACATTTTCTGGAAGAGACTGAAGTTTCGGTTTGTTGAGCAACTTCATAGATTTTTTTTATTTTTTTTTTACTTTCCTTTTTTAACTACATTGAAGAAATCTCCTGCTTGCTCAAACACATCTTCTGTTTTTACAAGCAGGAAACCTGGGTGGTGTGTGACAAAAAGTGCTGTATTTAATCAAAAAATAAATTGCTTTGGGAGAGGTTTAGCTTTAGAGCCGTTGGGCAATGCTGTATTCCTGGCTTCGCTGGAGACTGGAGCGCTGACTTACCTGGTTCAAAGAGCTGTAGCTGTGGCTTTTGTTTTCTCATCTGTTTTGTTACTGAGAGATTCGAGCAGATTTAAATCAAGACAGAGGACCTCTTCTGTTATGATTTATACTACCTGCGTTGTGTTTCCTGTGATTAGAAACCATTTATGTTTTGCACTACTGAAAATAGCTGTGTAAATACCACTTAGTCTGATGGTGCCTGTGAGCGTTACTTTGTAAATGGGAAGTGAACAGTGGTAGAATATTTCATGCCTTTTTAAAGACTTTTTTTTTTTCCCTCTTATATCAGAAAAGTATTTGTATTAGCAGCGTGTTGGGATTATTTATGTGGATATATCCAAAAGCTCTGGATCCTCTGATGATTATCGGAAATGATCTTCCATCTTATACAGAACGGTGTCAGCCCTATCCCGATACAAATCATAATGAAGTAAAACGGCAAATAATGCATCCAGTTTAGAAATATTTAAAAAAAAAAACAACCCAACAACATCAGTAAGTTAAGTTGGCTGGCAGGGTAAAATGACTATGTGCTATGGACCTCAAACGTGCTAATCTCTCGTCGTATCTCAGTTTCTCCAAAAGCCTGGTCCTCTCTTATTTCCATTGGAGCTCCCACCACTGCTGGTGATGTAGGAGCCAGAGATATTCGTGGCCTTGTCTCTTGGAGTGGTTCTAGGCAAAGTAAGGTAAAACATACTGTTAAGTCCATGGTCTCTTTGTGTCCGTGCTGTCACCAGGGCAGTGCAATGGTGGTGGAATTACCAAAGCAGGGGTGGAAATAATCAAGTGATATTGTGAGTGCGTGTGCTCGAAAAGTCCGGTCGGGATCTGCTGGGCCCGGGAGGAACAAGACCCACAGGCCAGGGGACCTCCACGGAGCACGTGTCCCTTTTTCACTGATGCGCTTCTCTGAAACCTTTGTTTGCTGCCACAGTCGCGGCTCCCTGGGGAAGTTCCAAAGGGTTCTTCGTCTCCAAGGTTTACACGCCTCTTGCTCATGCTGTTATATCACCCAGAAGTACTCCTGAAAACTGCAGTCTCATTGTGCTGGGTATCGGAGACGTTCCTGTTCCAGGTAGCTTGCAGGGGAAGGTTGCAGATGGAGTTGGAATGACTGTGAAGAAGTGCACTAAACACGTAACTTTTCTACCAAAAAAAAGCTGCAAGTTGTGTTCTGCCTTCATCGGTACCAGTTTTTTCAGCAGGTCTCAGCTGAGGTGTTAAAAGCTGGTTGGGTTCTGGTACCGTTGTGGAAGATTGGGAAGGAAAAGGCATTAGTTTCAACTTTATGGAGAGGTTTGGAGAGCTCGAGAGTGTAAAAATGTGTTCCTTCTTCCTTCCTCCTTGGAAGGTGCTGGGCAGCTGGCTGTCGGTGCAGTTGGAGGGAGGGTGTAGATGAGAGCCCCTCTGGGTGCGAGAGGAGGAAAGTGCCATGTTGGAAGCATCGAGGAGGTGTGAGGAAGATGATGGGGAAGCAGGTGGATTTTGTGAGGCGAGGGGAGGAGTCAGAGGGGGTTTGTAGGCCACAAGTTTGATTCCTGTAGGAAAGGTGATGGTGCTCAGCAGGCGTAAAGAAAGGGAAAGAGGAACGAGGTGATGCAGAGGAGTATCCCAAATGCCACTTTCAGTTCACTGCAGTCAGCACAGATTAGGGAAGTCCCATCTGCAAAACCTGACCAGTTAGTAGCTGGTAGATGGGTGGTTTGGGCTCTTTTTGCAGATGTGCATTTGTAATTTAAGGAGCACATAAAAGAATCTTATGACTTCAAGTAGAAAACGAAATATACGTTGCCCTAAGAGCCGTGTTCACATAGGACTATTACAAAGGCAAAGGTTAAAATGTGTCACAAACGTTAGTGTTTTGCTTCCCTTTCCTGACTAATGTCCTGTGGATCGATGCAGCAAAGTTAACTCACTGATCAATAGCAACACTAATATTGGTGACCCGGACAGTTTTATGTCCCGTGTTCAGACACAATGAGTATCTGTGCAGGGATCTCTAGATCGGACATTGTAAATACTCCGTAGGCTGGCTGTAGTTTTATGGTCCTCCATTAGAAAATCTCTGGGTTACAGGCTCCCGGGATTCCCTATGGAGCCGGTTTCCTGCAATGGGGAGCGGGGAAGCAGCAGTTTAGTAGCTCCAGTTTATTTTGCGTGGTAGTCTGGGAGGATGTCGAAATCTACGTCTCGTTCTTTTCTTCTGGTAAGGATTTTCTCGACTCCACGTCTTGTGGGAGCGCGTTGCCTGGTTGTGGTCGGAGCTGCTGGGCTGGAACGCGACGCCGAGCTTGGCCACAGATTTCCTGTGCGATGCCGAGCGAGGCGCTTACCCTCCCTCTGCCTCTTCCCCATTTGCCTTGAGAAGTAGTAGCGCTTTCGTGAAGGTAAATTTGCCCCTCTTCAGGGGCCCTTGGAGATGGGGACGGCAAAGAGCTTTGGGGCATATAAGTAGGGGACTTTAAGGAAAAAAAATAAATTAAAGAATAATCTTGCTTTCCTGGGGGGAAGTGCAGGGAGCAGCGGTTGCAGCCGGCCAGCTGGCATCTTTGGGCTGCCGGAGTGGGAATCCAAAGAGCAGCCTTTTCCTCTGGGCAGGCCCTGGGTAGCGAGTCTCCCTTTTTTCTTTCTCCCAGTAAGTCAAAGCTGTGCCAGCACCATTGTCCTGGTGGAAGTAAATTACATCTCCAAAAGGAGTTTGTTTGACTGTCCCCCTCAGGAAGGGAAAGTAGAAACAATAACTACATTATTCCTAACTCAAAACTTTCTTTTTTCGGATTGAATGTCTTCATATAAAGAAATGCAGTTTGGGCTGTGGTTGTGCAGTTACGTAATTTAATTATTTCTTCCCTTTAATTCCATACTGCCCGCCAGTCCTAAGAACAGTTTTCTCATCCCTTCCCTTAAACGGCATTGTCACATTTCAAAAATTTTGTAGGGTCATACTTTCTCTTTCCGTTGCAAAATTAAGCACCAGTCCAGGGGTAACATAAGCACTGCTTCCAGTTTCTCAGCGTGGAAGTCCATTTTACCCCAGGACGTTACGTGTGATGGGTAGCTGCCCTCTCTACCAACTTAGAAAATGCTAAAACTGCCAACGTAAATCAGAATAAATGAGCCCCCTCGGATTTCTCTATGGCCAGGGCTGTGCTTGGTGGGGGGGCACGGAATGAAGAAGTAAGTGGGTGGAAATACCACCCGTGTGTGTGTTTGGAAAGTTTACCTGGGTCGCTGCCCAGCGTTAAGCAAGTCCAGTTGAGACGCTTAACGTTGGATTAATCTGGTTAGATTACTTGCTGCTATTTATGGTTCTAGAGTTAACTACTCGCTGGGCTGCCTCGTCGCTCTGGGCAGCGTTGGTTGAGGTGGCCTGACAGGGCAGAGGGCTTTGGAGAAGACGTGGTTACATCTATTGGTGTAATATCCTTGTGAAGTTCAGGTATGTACACAGCAGAGCAGCTCATTTAAGACTTGAGTTAAGAGAACATTAAAAAAAAAGGAAAAAAAAGGCTAGAAGAGACAATTCCATCTGCAATCCTTTTCCCTAAATTAGGAATTGAATCTTTTTTTGTTACCTTTTTCCATAATGATTCCTCTGGAGATGGTTAAAATATTACTGTGAAAAGGACCAAATTCTGGAATATCATTGAAAGCTTTTACCTGTATTAGTGCTTACACATTTTTCATGGTAACTGATGCTGATTTATACTCCCAGAGCGAAACAAACATGCATTACCCTGTTCCTGAAAGCTGTTTGGTTTTTCCTACACCAGCAGTTGTGAGGGGGGAAAGGAACCGGTGAGATCTTGAGCCGTGAGATACTTGTTGACAACTACCACGTTGCTTCTCCTGTTGTGGATCCATTTAGGTTTTAGGGCATGTGTCTGTGTCAGGGTCCTCGAAGCTCTTGCCAACACCAAGATGCCTCCTCTGTTGATCATGAGGACACCACTACAGCTGATGATCCACTTCCAGTGTTTTTACCTTGATATCAACTCACCTTCTTTAGCACGTAGGTTGGAAAGCCTGAGGTTAAGGTTGGAAAGCCTGAGGTTAAGGATGCAGGTAGTCGACGTGGAGCCCTGGTGTTATGGCTGGCAGTGAGGAAGCTGCCCTGCTCTCAGACCATGGTGTTTCAGGTGCTTGCAGGTGAGTTCCTGCAGGTATCGCTGCAATAACGTAAGATGTTATCTCCTTGCTGGTCTGCTGGCCCATATTGCCAAAATATTTGTCACCCACCGTGAGAAAACTGGCGGAAGAAAACCCGTGCTCATGCTTCAGCTGCTCCAGTGAAAATTCAGCTTCTCCCTGTAAGTCTAGCTCAAGAGTTCAAGCTAAGATGCTGGGCTTTGAAAAGCTGAGGGATGTGCATGTGTTGCCTTCTCTTAGGAGGAGTTGACTTTGGGAGAAAAAAAAAAAAAACAGAAAAGAAGGAGAGTAGAGATTTCTTAAACCAAACAGAAAGCTTTGCTAGAGCTTGTTTATTAGTATATATCAATTTATAAAAGATTTATTGAAGTATTAATGTAATACAAGAAGAAACCTGCACATATATTTGCTAAAGAGGAGTCAGTAGGTCCATAACAGGTTAAAATGCTACTTGTTTATAAACTGTTTCACATCTCTTTGAAGGGAAATCCAGTAATTTCTGAGAGGGGATCCCTGGGGATATTTTTCTCTATTTTTCCATCTCTCTCTTTCTTTGTGAAAGCCATAAAAACGCAATGGGAGGACAGAGCAAAAATGTTGAAAGTTTTTCTTTCAAATATTCTCTTATGAACTGGGAACTACGTTGGGAATACGTGAGGGTATGGGAGCTGGATGATAAATTTGATGATAGTCTAGTTGAATTGGCAGAATAAGCACGCATGCTGTTTTAGAAAGAATCTCTCCACAGGGCTGTAATAGCTTGATGCCTTCCTCTTCAGTAAGTCATTTCTGTCAAGTTAAAGGCCAAAATTCAAACTGGCTTGTTGTCAAGGACACTAAGCACAGCAGGCAAAAATCCCCAAGGCTACCCAATTCACGGCATAGATAGATAAAGCTGGCAGAGCTTGGTTTACTCTTCATCCCCTCCCCCTTGAAAAATCCTCTTCCCTGGGTTTGTTCGTGGGGGTTTTTTTGAGGATATGGACACTATTCTGCATACTAACACAATTGAGCAGAAAGTATTTCAATGGAAGGTTTGTTCATCTGTTTGTGGGTAAAACAATCCATTATTGTTTGGGGGTAACACTAAAATAATGCACAATTCCTGCCCCCCCCCCAGTGACTGCGTGGTGCTGGAGGCTGTTCTACCCTTCCAGCTGTGCTCACCTCCTTCCAGCTGTGCTCACCTCCGCCACAGCTGGAGGGAATTGTCACTGGCAGAGGGACCAGCTCCAGCATCCCCTCCCGGTGAGCACCAGCCCTTTACCTTGGCTGTTGTGAGATGAAGCGGTTCAAATGGCTTAAGCTCATAATCCTAAATTGTGCCATTATGACCATAAGAAATGATGGAAAATTCTGCGGAATTAGGTGTTTGTAATAGCTTTCTGTTTTACACTTTGGTTCCCGATTCTCTCGTAAGAATATACAGCAGCCCATTTAGGAATAAAGGGCAATGTTAAACCACACTATTAACTTCAAGTGTTATTGACCACTAGAATACTCCAGGAATATTATGTGTCCCTGAATGTCCTCACTAATGTGCAGTTTTAGCAATGGTTGGGTTTTTTTTGAATGGTAGATGTTTCTTTGCCAATTGATTATGAAGAAGCCCTGCTGAAGAAAATAGAATTTGATTCTCTTTCTTTCACAGATAACACAATGTTACCTTTCTCTCACAGCAGTTTTTGCTTTTACTGGTGACCAGGAGTAGGTAAAGAAATATTTTTCGGTAGGATGCAGTCTTTTTTTCCTCAAGTTGATGAGGTCTTTCTCAATATATTTTATTATTTGGAGTAACATGGCTTTTTTTGTAGGAGTGTATTAGGAGGAATAGCGTTTTCTTTGACCTTTCAATATGTTTGCATTTTTGTCTTCCATAAAAATCTGCTTATTCCTCTAATGATTAGACCAAAATAAAATGCATATGTGTTTATCAACTTAAAGTTTCCATCTCTTGTTTACTTTACAAAAAGGCATATTAAATTTGCATTTGTTAAAATCTATTCTTCTAATTAATCTCCATAATTTCCAGGACACTATATTAAAAGCTCTCCTTTGTGTTTTTCTCCTTAAAATAAAGGTTAAAAACCCACTGAAGATAGTTGCCTTTTTAATTATTTTGAATTCAAGGCAAGGGCTCGCATCAGTTTGAACTCTCTTTTTTTTCGTGGTCTTGACTTTTCTTCCTCACACCCCAAATGTGGTGTGTTTTCCATCCCCAAAGTAAACTGGACATTACAGCTGAGAAATCATTCCCTGTGGTCAGTATTTTTACATCTTCTGATACACAGGGTGTATGACCCAAAAAGTTTCTTGAAAAGGAAACATCTTTTGAAATGCATGTGCTCCATTTTCCTGAAAAGCAAAAGCAAAAAACCCCAAAAAACTAAGACTATATATATCCAGACTACATATGAAAATTGATTGAGTGTATGGATTGTGCTTTTGCTTTAATATTTATTTCTTTTTGACACGAGCAGAATTTAGAAAAGCAAGGAATTTCAATTTGATTCAGACTGGCAGTGATTGAGGTACTTCCAGGAGAAGGCTTGTTCTTTGTCTGGTGTGGTTTGATGTTTTTACCTGGGCACACATCTTTATAAGCATGTGGGAACTTCAGTGTAAACTCAGAATTAAAGTGCAGAGGTGTCTTATTCTACAAGTGTAAGTCTAGTTAGTGGATACCTCATTGTTGAAAAAGGCTTCTTTAGCATTAACGGGGAGAGAATCCGTTAGATTTGGTAAGCTTTGGGTTCAGAATTGAGTAGGTGAATGTACACTAAAGGTCTGATGTCAGCCTTTGAAAGAAAAATTGGGTGAATTTTCTGGGGTCTTGAAATTACAGTTACTTCAGCGTTACACAGTAGTAGAAATTCCAAGCAGTATCTCTTATCTCTTTCTTAAGAATGTCTGTAGACAGGTAACCATCAAGCTAAGTACTATGGTGGACATTTTTCATTTGTCTGTAAATACCCTATTAAACAACAGATAAGAGAGAACAGAAATGGTTTGGTGGGAAAAAAAAATAAATAAAAATGTCTCAAGTGTTGGGGCTTTTGGATTTTGCAGAGAACATCTGTGTGTCTAATTTTTCATCTTCGACCTATTTCTTACATGGAGCAGTTTTATGCTGTGATCTGCTGATGCATTTAACCCACTCCTGAAATTGTTTTTAACTGACGTGAAAATACTTCTGTTGGGGTCCCCCGTCTACAGCTGAGTGCTGAAATAAGGTGAGATAAGGTTACAAGGCGCACGTGACGTTCAGGAGCTCGTAGGTGCCAATGAGTGATCCACCAGCCCATGAATATATTGGAGTCAGAAAAGGGGTCCAAATTGTGAATTTACTATTTGAGCTTGGTGGTTGTGTGATGTAGGCAAGTAAAACTCTGCCCTTGCGCCTTTTCCAAAAGATCCTATAATTCATTAAATAATCCACCATTAAAATTACTACTGTAAAAGTGCAGGCTGTAGCAATAAACCTCTGACTCTTTATAAGACTGACTTCTGCGTGTTGTGCAATAATTACCTAAAATATAGTATGCTGCATGTACGGCTAATACACCATAACAGAAGCACCTACATCTTTTACTCCTTCTTCCCAAGATTTTTAGGGAATTGACTGTCAATAGACTTTTTTTCAAGTCTTATTAATTAGATGTGTTTGTCACGGCACGATAAACCAGCACAGGTCTGAGAGTCAGTCGGCCAGACTGACACCAACGCGCAGCCTCTACGTCTACTTAGGGTAATGTAATCACTTCCAATAATTGCACTGTCACCAGCTCTTATTAAGTAGTGCTTTTACCTGGTCTGGTAGGAGACTTAGGCAAACAAAAGAACCATGTAAACGGGCGTTTTTCTGCATTGTGTTCTTCAGTTTGAAATGAAATACCTTCTTGGAGTGAGAAGGGTTTGTCTGGTAACAGGATAAATACCACTTCAGTTTAATCCAACAGCCTGGCTTGGGCTTGCAGTCGCAAAGTGATTGTTTTGTTCAATCACAGAAGTAATTTGCCTTGTCTACAAATAATGTTTTGATAAACTTCAATAGAAATTAGCAAGTCAGCCATCAAATGGGATTTATAAAAAGTTGCTTGGGAAAATGCGTTGTAAGTAGTCTGCAATTCAAGGCATTTCCTTCGCAGGATGCTTATCAAGTCTGCATGTGCTACTTCCAAATTGAACTAGAGCGTAGATGGGAACTATTTTTGATAGAAGGAAGAAAAAAAAAAGAAAATAAAGCCCAGTTGGAAAGTAGTACCAGTTTTTCTTTTTTTTTTATCATTGCCTTAGGATGTAAATCCTACAAGTGTGTGGAGAGAAAACAGGCTTTGAAACACCAGAAGGAATCAGATTAATCTGTGATGTTCAAGACGGTGCTGGTAGCGTAAACGTGATTGAAATAATCATTGGAGGAGCAGTGAGAGAATCATAGGATCATAGAATGGTTTGGGTTGGAAGGAGCCTTAAAGATCATTGAGTTCCAACCCTCTGCTATGGGCAGGGACACCTTCCACTAGAGCAGGTTGCTCCAAGCCTCATCCAGCCTGGCCTTGAACCCCTCCAGGGATGGGGCATCCACAGCTTCTCTGAGCAACCTGGTTCAGTGCCTCACCACCCTCACAGTAAAGAATTTCTTCCTAATATCTAATCTCAATCTCCCCTCTTTCAGTTTAAAACCATTACCCTTTTTCCTATCACTCCACTCCCTGATCAAGAGTCCCTCCCCAAATGTCCTGTCAATGTACTAGAAGCCCCTGGATAAAATTACTTCTCTTTGATAGTCTATATATACTGAGTGAAGACTAACTGTCCCACTTATTTCTGTGATGTTTCTTCACCAGGGTGGCTGTATCAGTTTTAAGGATGGTCCTGCTTCCAGATGCCAATATAGAGCATTTTTTGCTGTGTTTTTTTTTTTTTAAATGATAATGGCAACCAAAGCCTTGTGCAGGAGGTCATGGTCATGGCTGCCAGCCTCTTCTGGGGTGGTGGAATTAAGGTCTTGAAAAACCAAGGGGAAAAGGATCCACCAAATATTTTTTGCGGGGATCTTCTAGGTTAGAAAGCTGATATTAATCCATTTTCTAGGCTGTTGAGGCTTCACAAATCAGCAGTGAAACCTGGCATGTGGAAGCTGTCTACAGATTTTGGGAGACAGTGCTGCCTTAGTTTCACCATCAAGCTGGTGGGTAAACTTCAGGGATGAGCTTAATCTTCTTTCCAGATGGAAAAATGACCAGGCTGAAAATGGGATTGCGCGTGTCATTCTCCTCTCACTGATTTTTGGCCCTTTGTCTGATTTCAGTCCAGTTTGATATGGGCAGAGATGTTCTATGTACTGAGTCTCCAAGATTTCTGGAGATGAGTAGCTTGGTAGAACAAATTCCCTGTCCCGTAGTCCACCGGAGGGGGTGAGGAGGGGTCCCAGTCCCAGCCGTGTGAACAGGAGATGTGGCAGGAGCAATGTAGGAGAGGAGCTCTGAGGTAGGAAGGAGAGAAAAGTCCATGTATTAAGCCTGCCACACCTCTGCAGGAAAATAATGAATTAAACTGCTAAATGAACAACTGGAGTGAGAGTGTTTGGGTTTTTTCCCCCCAGAAGTTAACAACATTCTCCAAGGGAAACATCCAGATGACTTTATCAAGCACTTGTAATAACACTCTCTATACGTTTGTTTTGACTTAGGGGGTTTTGTTTTGCTTTTTAACCCAGATGAAATTGTGCGTTAATTCCTTACACAAAGATCCATCTGCGTCCTGTGAGCCTGTCGCTCACAGCATCAGCCGGTGCATCAACCTCCTACTGGCATTTTTTAATTAAAAGAGCAGCACTATCACTTCAAATTAGTGCTATGCAGCTTATTTTGGTAAGGAGTGAAATAGTGTTTAAAGGTTGTTCTCTTATGAAAATTCTTTATTACATTATGCTGTCTTTTGATTCTATCTAGCAGTTTGTCATTCGGTGCTTGGACAATATCAGATTCCAAGGTGTGCGAGTCCTCTTAGTGACAGGAATGCAAATAAAAGGCTTGCATTTAATATCTCAACTATCTGATAAATAGGAATTGCCTTCTCAAAAACAAACAAACATCACATTATGCTGTGGTTCCCACAAAGCATCATTAGCCTGTTTTCAAGCACGTTCTCTGTGTCGAGAAGGTAGTGAAGAAACAGATATTTCTGGGAGCTTCTGTGTCATGAACTGTGAAGAGGTGTTTTTTGTAATCCCGTGCAGTGAAGTTGTTAGGCCTCTGTTACACTAAATTACTGCAAGAGCAAGTAATCCATGGAGTGGGAGCTAGCCCTAGCAAGAATTTTCCTCATACGGCGCTACATTTTATCTGGAATATTAGCACTCTTAACCATCCGTGCGAAAAGTAATGCATTGAATCTATTTAATCAATTTAAAATGGAAGGCAAACGTCTTGGGCTTTGATTGAACCAGCTGTCCTCGTGTATTGTTTTTTTAAGATACTAAATTTTGGACTTTGGGTGTGTTAATATATTGGTTTGATAAAGAACTTTTTGTTTAGGAGAACTTTCTTCGTGTTTTTTGTAGCAGGACCCTGCTGTGAGTGGTGTCACTTGCATAAAATCCAATGTCTAAATATGAAATATATATGTTAAGGTCATATAGGAAGAGGCATGATATGTTTTCATTCAAGCTCAGGTTTATTCATATAATACCTTTGACGGAGGTATCTCAAAGCAGTAGTGGCATTATAATTTATTGATGTAATGGATGCTGGCATTTTGTACAAGGCAAATAGCAAACAGTTGCTGTTGCAGGCAAAGTGATGAATGTATAATGTTGAGAAAATCGTAACCAAACATCCTGCTCAGAATAATGCACTAAAATGTTTTCATCAAGATCTGAGCCGTTGTGACTGTGGATTCACTTGGGATTAGAAAGGGGGTTTCCTTTATTGAGTAGCTTGAACTTGTTCTTAAAAAAACTGCCCCAGGGTGGGGGGGAGATCCACATATGTTCCTGTTGAGCCACCGACTTTGCTAAGCCAAACTGACTTTGAAATGAAAGCATTTTTTTTTAATTTAAAAAAAAAAAATCTACGTGCAGGCTGTATGTTATCTGGGTTTGGTCTAAACTCTATTTTTATTTCGCTCTCCGAAGCCAGCCTGTAACTAAAACATTCCTGGCGTCTTTTGGCTGGAGATGTAGTCAAGGACTTTTTTTCATCCTACTTTCAAGAAGGTGGTTCCAGCCTTTCTTGAAGCTGCTCCAAAGGAAATTTCCTTCCCTAGCGGGTCCAGTGACAGTAAGGGAAGTCACCGCTTATGGTCCAAAGCCGGAGTGACATCCTCTCGCTGTTGTCGTGTCCCACCGCGCTTAATCTGGAAACAAGTGGAAATACTTAATGTAGCGAGGTGGTACAAGATAAGGGTTGGAATCACACTGTATCCGTGATGTTAGTTCTGCTTGAGCTCATGCGATTCCCGAGGTGGCTGTTAGCGGAATAATATGGATAAATGTTTTCTGGGCACAAGGAGAGGGCCTGTGTCAATGTCCATCGGCCACAGACACCCCCTCCCCACCTCCTGACTAAATCGAAGGGTGTTTTTCGTCACGCATTGGTTTTTCTTGCTCAACCATAGATTGGCTCTGACCAGTCTGTTTGTTTTGTTGTTCATCCCTGGTGACTGTCAGTAGCGCTGGGCTGAATAAACAGAGACTATTGATCAAATTTGAAGTCATTAACTTGGCAGTTTAAATAGATGCTGTCCTATATAATTAGAACAAGGGAGTAACACATAGGCTGATACGGCTTTATTCTGAATAAAAGCCTTCTTTTCATGAAATCTTGTTTGGTGCTATTCAGCTCCCAGTTTTGTGCCTCCCATAGGTCACGCGAGAATTAGACATTTTGTTTAAAATACCTAAAGCGACGAGGGTGGCTTTGCTTGTGTAAGAGAGTGATGACCCCAGTATAAAGTGGATCTGCTGAACTTTGATACTAATTGGAGACGGTGTTTGGAAGAAGGGGGGTGCTAACGGGAGGTTGTTTATTAACCACCTGCAGGTAGAGGATGTTTTGGGGAGGAAAGCTGCTCGGTGCCACCTTCCGTCTCCAAGCGAGCAGCGTTGATTCCAGCGCAGATTTTGATTGTCCATCTCGCTGCTGCTCAGCTGAGAGGAACACCCGCCTGTTAGATCTGGGTGTTTATACTCAAACACAACGGGTGATTAATTATTTCTGAAAGAAGACATTCCCTTTTAACAGCGGCTGTCGCGCGATGTGCCTGTCAGCCTTCTAAATCGCATTTTAGACGGAGCGCGGCCGGGAAGGAGGGGGGAGTATTTTGCAGAACGCGTGCCGGGCTCATGGCAGACCCTTCCATCCCACCGGCGGGGTGGTGTGAACGCCGCGGTCAGGAGCAGCCATAATCTCATTAACAGATGTGGATGGTGTGCCCGCAGACAGCCCCGGTGCTCCTGAGTCACGCTGCGAGTCCCTGGAGAGCCTGGGAACCCAGCAGCGGGATGCGCCCGGACTGACCCACATTTCCCGGGGCAGAGCCGCGGCCACGTGCAGCTCGTTGCCTGGAAGTCAGATGAGAACTGATGTAACTCGGTTCATCCGGCGTTTGCCATGACCCCAGCCAAAGTCCTTGTGGGGATTTACCACTTGGGTGACTAATAGGCGATTAGGTGGCTCGCAGGCAGCGCGTGTACGTGCTTCTCGCAGACGGGACTTACTGTGTGACAACGGCAGCAACAGAAAAAAGTCTCTTATGCATCATTCCCTCATTGTAGCTTTTAAATAGTGCTGGTTATTAAATCAGGTTTTTTTCTCTACGTAAAAGCTTTCATACTAATTCCTAGGCAAGTTTGTTACCTAGGGATGTTTATCCTACAACAGCTGGACCTATAGAAGGAAACGGTGATTCTGTACTGGGGTTAATAGGAAAAAAAAGTAGGTGAATGAATGATAAAAATTTGGCTTCCGAAAGTTATTAATATCTCTGTAATTGCAGTCTTTTTTTGGAACAAGCCTCGTTCCTGCCCTGTTCTCCATCCTCCCTCTGCCACAGCTTCCCTATTCCCGCACCCACACACATTGTGTCCCCCCATCCTTCCCCATTCACCGGTGCCACCGCTGTCACCTCCCACTCCCCACACGTCCCTGCGAGGTTGGCAGGGCTGGCACGGGACCCGGGCTAATAGCCCGAGAGGAGCTGATGGACAGGCAGGGATCCAGTGTTGGCACGGGTGCCTTTCGCAGCTACACCGCGGTGTTTGGGGCCTCCTGTGCTTTTTCACTTGTAAACAAGGAGGGTTTAATCTGAGCGCCCTGAACAAGTGAAAAAAAAAACCCAAACCTGCCTAAAGAAAGTGGAGAGCGATTTGTAACATCTTGGGTGGATGTTGAAAGGGATTATAACAGGCTGAATAATTAAGAAACAAACTACTGAAGATTTTAGAGTCGATGCACTTTATTCAAAATCAGAAGTGATGCCAAGAATTTAATTTGGGCGAACACAGTTTTTCTTTCCTCTTCCTGAATTTAAACTTTGTGCCTTTATTTTAGCTTTTGTATTGGAAATGGCTAAGGTAATTTTCCTCTTTTTGTAGCCGAGATCTTGATCAGTCTGAATTATTTTTTAAACTTTACCTGGACAGTCAAGGTGTCATTTTTCCAGTTTTTTGCATGCACCTCGAGTCGTCTGGAACCTGGTGGATATAATTTGAATATGGAACGGTAATGAAGACAGAAATGGATGTGTGACTGTGTTTTGCCCCACGTCTCAGCACACGGAGTGGCTCTAACAGGCTCAGGGGTAGTGGTTCCACGGGCTGATGGTGGGGTGGCTGAGCCCGTCCCAACACCCAAGTGCTGCTCAGCCCGGCTGAATGGACTTAGAAAAAAATACTGGATGGTGCTTTATGTGAAACCCTGCTCTTTTCTTGACAGACGGTGTCGGCTGTGGGTGACAAATAAAACTGCTCACCTCCTTTTTAGTACAGATTTGCTACAGCAAGGTATCCAGGTGGTATTTGGAACAGCTCTGGCCCTTTTTTTTTTTTTTTTTTTTTTTTTTGCGGTAACAGCTTTACTTGACTGAGTATTTTTAAATCAGACACAGTCTTCCCATTTCAGTAATCTATACTGTCTGTTCTGTATTGACAGCAGCTGAAACCCAGCGAAAGAATGGAGGTTAAAACTGTTCACTAAACATTCCGTGTCCGAGAGCTGGTAAGAAGATAATCATCAAGAATAGAAGTCAGGAAAACGTTTTAATTCCATCTAGCTTGGGCAAATCCCCCACTTTTTCCCCACAAGACACTAAAAGCACCTCAGTGCTAAGATCCAAGTCAGGATCAAAACATCATTTATTACAGGCTATTAGGCTATGCCACTTCTTTCCAGCACCAGCTCCATCTCGATGATCCGTATGTTCGTTATCCTCAGGTTGATAACGACAGCCCGGGGAGCTATGGGGAGGAAGAAGTACTTCTGAACGAATTCCAGCTGGTTCCATTTTCGCCCGTCCATTCGCTAAGTAGCCTGGAACAAAATGAACTCATTGCTCTGGGCTTTTGTACGCTGTTAACTCTTCACCGAATATTGACTTTCACCGCCCTGGTTTTTAAATCTGAGCTCTCTCTTGGACTGTTCAGCCAGTACTGCTCCATCTCATCTGTTTGTTATCATGCTTTACCACAAAACCAGCAACACATTTGCAAATAAGGATGGCAAAAGCTGTAAGAACATGAAAAAGTTTCTTTGGGAGCGAGGCCCACTGCTTTGAAAAGCTTTATATGACAAAACTTTGAGGCTTTTTATGTTTCTATCCAAACATGCTAAAAAGCACTGGGCATACCTCACTTAAAATCAGAGCAGGGGAAACAACTAGATGTGCTAGAAATTAGGGAAAGTTTGTGAGTCATTAGTTAACCAGAGATATGTGCTTTTAAAGGATTGATACGGGTACTGATGCCTTGCCTGAAAGAAAGAATGCTTTTCAGTTACTTGCAAAAAAAAGTTTGGGGTGTTGACTGTGCCTTTTGAAAAGTCATCCAGTATCTGCTGGAATTTGTTCCGGTAGTGGTTACTGAAGATGTTAGTGGTAAAGTTGGTGCTTGATGAGTGTTATCCTTTGTTATCCTTTGCAGCAGATTTCTAGCAACTGCTTGTCATAAGATTGTCCAGTTATTAAAGAAATGCAAAATGTGTCTGAGTTACACTAAAACAGCTTATGCCCAGTGCACTGGTTTTTCCTGAGGTTTGTTCTTTTTTGTATATCTAATATGCTATAGGCTAAATTTCTTTTTTCTGTTGAACTTCTGTGTTGGAGATTCTTCACTCGAATGTTTCAGAACAAATGAAAAAATGTGGATTCTTGAATATTATGGCCATGGTGGTCATTGGTGTTTTTATATATTTAACTGCAACTTCTAAAAATTACTCTGAAAAAAAATGTTGTTTCTTATTTTCAATGTTTTCTAATGGTTTGGGTTTCTTTTTTTTGCTGGCAAACAATTTCAACATCAGCAGCATCCTTTCACCTAAACAATCCCCTTGCCAGTTGCTTGTTCTTTAGTTTAACGTTGAGTCGAGGAGTCCTACTTTGACCAAAGCCAAACCTGTGTATTTAGTTTTAGGGCAACGTTCCATGTGAATTGTTTAACTAAAACTCTTCTGCTGATACATTTGAGCCCTCATGGGATGAACTAATAGTTTACATAGTTTACAACTTACACATAACTTAACGCCATTCATTTTTTAAATAACAATGTTCTTGCTTTTAAGCAAATCTCCTCAGCGCCTGATGAAAACCAGACATTAATTTTGTACTGTTTATTAAAATACCCCCACTGGAAAATTTTGTTCCTATAAAGTTGATTTTTATATCTTATTTAATCGCAGTAAGATATCAAAGAAGCTAAATACTGTCTGGAAAAACAAATCTCAGTTCTTAAATTGAGATTGAGAATGTGTTAAATGGCATTTGTTTTTCCTCCTTTACAATAGTGTTTAACATTCAAATTGTTTTGTTGAAAGATTGACATTACCTGTATGTGAATGGCTGTAAATACCAGCCCCTCTTTGGAGATAAAAACCATATGTTTTCGGTTTTAAACTGAAAAATATGCTTAATATTAGCTTGGAAGTTTTAGACCTTTTACTGTTTGAGAGAAATTCAGTGTTTCTATTGAAACGTTGCTTGGCTGTATCTAGTCAAACTTTGGCAAGATTTTCAGTTCTGAGGTCTCTGCTTTCACAGGTTTTACGTGTTTTGCAGTGGAAGGACAGTCTTTTTTCTGCTTTTTGCAAAACAGGCAGATGTTTTGAGGCAAGATGATATGTATATGAAGAGTGCAGGAGATAATACTGGGTTGGAAGGTACAAAAGTCGTGGGTTTATTCCTCTCATTTCAAAAATGTTTTGCTCCATGGACAGGAGCCCAAGGCTGGATCTGGTTTAATTGGTGTGATTGCTTGGGCTTCCCACTAATTCTAGGTGTATTGGTGACATCCGCAAATGCGTCGCTTCTGCTTTGGATCTCTTGTTCTGTACTTTTTCCTCTTTTATAAAGCAGCAGAGAGCAGTTGTGCAGGTTTTTCTCCCGGACTTAGGAAATGAATGTCTTGTAAAAGCTTGAAGTCCATTAATTGGACGGTGTTTTGTCGGGTGGGGGGGGAAGCCGCTCTTAATACAGAAATGTACTGGTAACTTGAGCCTCACAAACTGGTTATAAAGCATATAGTTGTAGCAGGAGCATGGGTAGCCCCATAGAGAATATCTGGGAAGAAGGGGAATCTAAATTTCTATGTTTTATAGTGAACATAATATTTATTGGAAAAGCCTTTTATGAACTGAGTTAGTAAGCAAATGATCAGCTGCATGGGAGAGTCCTTGTAAGCTTCTTTTTGGTAATGAAAATAAGGTGTTTAACACTTTACACGTTTAACTTATGCACGTGGAGAGATCAGAGGCATATTAAATTAAACACACCTAAATGAAATGCTGCCGGAGCAGCAGAATGTGTTGCGCGGGGGCTCTCCTTCTCTCTCCTTCTCCGTTAGAGCAGCGTCGGGTATTTAGTATATCATTTCTGCCTATATTTGATGAGTAATTCATTGGTTTTCATCTCGCATTTTCCAGAGAAACGAATCTATACATCTGAAGATTTGGATGGTATTTCTAGACAGGACCTTTTCTTTACTGGGAGTACTGGAGAAGGGCTGGGTGTGAGCCTGATCCCCAGCTGGCAGGACCTGTTGTGAGCAACACTGGGTTGAGTGTAGGGGCCTCTTTGGTATTGACACTTGCAGAGAATTGAAAAAGGTACTTTGAAAACCCCCAAGTGTTAAAAGTGCAAAATATTTTTGGCAATCTTAGTAAAATTCAGTTTGGAATCTGAGTTATGAGTGCATGTGGGTGGAGGAACATGTTTTTCATGCTTTAGGAATTTTTTTCCAGATGCTTTCTCAGTGCTTGGGTAACTATAAAAGCTAAGTATTAAGACTTCAGCATGGATTTATTCCTTAGCTTTAATGTAATTTAAGAAAATTGAGCCACATAGTTTCGTGGCGTGTTTTTAATTGTATTATGGGGATGATGTCGCACGATGCACGTTGGTGTCTGTGTCAAAATGTGAACACGAGTATGTGCAAGATGGGCACAAGCCGTGCAGATGAGCCTATCTCGATAGACACTACTTGCTTGGAAATATGAATTATTCAATGCAAGCGTGTGTAGTTGGAGATACAAAAAGTGTAAGGGAAGAAATCCAGATTTGTGTTGATCCTGGTAACAATAACTTGCACAATGGAATGTGGAGTAAATGTAAAATGCTGTTTTGTATTTCCAGGAGGAATTTTGTCATTGAAATTGTTATGTTTAGCAATCAGCTAAGAGATTGTATTTACCCTGAGAGCAGGATATTATTCTGTATGCTTTTAACAGAAATTTTGAGTTCTTTCCAGATACTTCTATTTCTTACTAGTGTATACAGGAGCTGACACTGTAGCTGAAGCCTGAGCATACGCTTTGTTTTCGGAGAGTTGGAAGACCATTTGTGGACACTTTAACAAAGGAAAAGCTTGACTGATTTAGGGAAATCTCTTCTACAAAGTTATTATTCCACTTGGTTGTGGTTCTGGCAAATGGGTTGGTGGGGGTGGAGGACTGAGTTTTAAAAGCCATACAGTGCATAGAAATTATTTTATATTCTGTTAATGTTTTCTCTGGTAAAATTGTGTAATTGATAGGGTGTTTTTTAAGAATGGCTGCAAAATGGAGGTAATAATAACTGACTTCCCTCTTGAATTCCAGTTTGCTAAGAAAGTGGTTGAGCTTTGAACGTGCTGGGAGAGAGTCTGCAAAGAAAAGGTATGAGGATGGGAGAGAAGATGCTTTAAGGGCATCTTCTTGATGGCAGAGGAGGCTTCACAGGTTATAGTCCTGCTCTTGTCCCGGTGTCTGCTGTATTTCTTACAGCTGAGCAATCGCTGTAGGGCCAAGAAGAACGGGGACCTGAAGGTGATGAAGCAGCAGTTTATGAAAGGTTTGCCCTAAAAAATAACATTTTAAAAAAAAAAAGCCCCCTGGAAGTACAATTTCAGTGAGGAGTAGGAACTTCATGTCGCTGGAATTTGCCTCGTGGGATACAGGGCACATAAATGCCCTGGGTAGCTTTGGAGCTGAGGCTGGGCCGAGGGCACGTCCGCAAGACTCAGGCAGTCGGGGACACTTGGGGTTTATGTCTGTCTCGGAAATAGGAGAGCGTAGAGAGTATGAGAAGGTTCTTGGCCTGGATTAGAGGAAGGCATAGCAAAATCATAAGAAAACTGATGTAATAGCTGGGATTTAATGAAAGATTTAATCTGGGAGGTAGCCTTTGTATCAGGCATTTGTTATGGGTGAGCAGAGGGGGAAGAGGAGAAAGGAAAGTTAGTATGAGGGATAATTGGATATGCTTTTTCCCACTTCTCCGATTTGTGTGCCTTTCTCTGATTCTGTACATCAGCATTCATTCAGCTTCCTATTGATCTCCCTTTTCTTTTACCCCTGCAAAGTTCTTCAACTAATTCCATAACTCTTGGTGTTTCTCCAAGTTTTAAGTCTCAATCAGTTCATTCTTAAACTTGCTTTACTGGTCCTGTGTTGCACACAGTCTTACTTAACTGGGAATTTAACGAGTCTTATTCTTCCAAGAGTCCTATGATGGTTTTTTTAATGATTTATGTTATTGAGGGCTAAATTGACCCTTGTTGGTGTGTGTTTATGAAGATTTACTGTTGGTCGGTGCCCAGGAGGATTTTTCAGTTTGAGTAACTCGTAGGAATCCTGGAGAAGAAACTCCTATTTTGTCAACTTGGTATTGTTTGCACTGTGAAGACTGACTCTCGTTCGTGACGGGTTTCTGCTTAGGTAGGATGGAATTTTTGGTTCCTGGCTAAGTAGATACTTTAATGACATGTTAATGGACTAATAAAAATGGCTTTTTCTGGGTGTGTGGTTTTTTGAAGATCTCTTCAAAGTTGTCTAGTGTTTGCAACTAGCTGCACGAAGCCAAGTTCAGCCCACGAGGAAAGCATGCCTTGAAAAGAGGCTTTGATTTTTACTGCAGCCTACACAAAAGGGCCACAAAAAGGCTTCATGTATCAAATCTAGCAACTCTTTGAGAACTGAGGGGGTTTTTTTAATGAAGCGTTGCTTTAATCTGGTAGTCAAGGTCTGTTTTAGCATGAGTTCAGGCAGAGTTGGGGCATGATGATGTGGGCTGGTCCTTCAGTCTGAGGGGTCTCGGGGGGGGTGTTTTTGGTTGGTTTACATGTCAGATTGCAAATCTTGTTGGCACCACCATGCCAAGATCGTTAGAGGAGACCACTCAAACATACACGTCTGTATAAAATTAGTTCTGTACAGCTAATTGGTTTATTTGGCAAACGTAACGGAAGACTTCAGTTTTGTTTATCTTTCTCTGCGCGCTGCAGTGATTCAGATTCGGGTCCTGAGAAGTTAAAGCAGTCCGTGGATTTATGCGTTTCAGTCTCAAGCAGACAGAGAGAAAGACCAAAAGTATTCATAAAGCAAACAAAAAAGGGACTAGAATAGAAACCCTGGCCTTTGCGGTGACAATTTAAACTCCAATTTGTGAATAAAGCAATATATTTTAGTTCAGTGATGTGGCTAGCTGTAAAAAAAACTGCATTTTTACACACTTAGTGCCTTTGGCCATCTTTCCTTTCCCATTAAACACTTTTTCTTGTACCCTACCAAGCATAAATGATTGTCACCCTTAAAAAAACCAGAACACTGAAAAACTTCATGGATTGCTCAGTAGTAGAAATAAAACCAGACATTTATCTGCAGTGGAGTCTCATTTAAAGTTCTGTGCAGAGCAAAGGAACGGTGAGCGGAGTCATTTGGAAAGGCGCTTTGGAAGAGGTGGCTTGTGGTATTCGGAGTATTTTCCACAAAATACGCTGAACCGTTTGGAGGAGACGTGATTTCACAAAACAGATTCAGCAAAGATTTTAATTGTGGGCCACAGCGCTTTGGGGCGTGAGAGCAGCGTGTGGTAAATAGCTGATGTTTGCTTTTTGCTATTTTTTTTTTTTTCTGGAGGCTTTTTTTACACATCAAGCACATTATTTTTGCCGTGCAACCTTCTGAAAACTGTTGGGTTTTTTTTTTTTTTCGGAATGGCAGGATTTTTGCTGTGGAAACCAGCCTGTAACCAGGGCACACGGGGGCCTGTCCTGCTGCTGTGCAGTAGAGCTGGAGCAACTCTACCTCCCGCACAGGTTTCCAGCTTCACAAATCAAAAACCAGGCAGACTTTGAACCATTAGCAGAGATATTTCCATTACTTGGATGCATCAAATTTGACCTGCTTTGCGGCCTTTTTTTTATTTTTCAGTGGCGTGCAGTAAATTTAGTTTCATTTTTATGTCAAGATCTTTGTTGCTCTTTCCTCCAAAGCCTCATTATTCTTCTTCCCTTCTTGTTTATATCTTAAAGCAAACCAGCCTGTGATGCTTTTAATCATTATGCGACATATCTCTGATTAAAGATGGTCTACACAGAAGTAAATATTAAGTAAAGCCCTTTCTACGTCACCGGCCTGCTGGCCTGTGTTTATCTTCTGTCGGAGAGGAAAACGAATGTATCCCGGAATCTGGCTGCCTGTTTGTACAAGCGCAAATGATTAACCCGGAATATCAAAGGGAAGGCCAGAGATGGCTGAAAGGCGTATTTGCCAGCATCGTTCACTACGACCTTACCCCCCCGACACCCCACCCCTTTCCCAAGGAAGAGGTGGACGTACTGCTGGTTTGTCTGGTCTTCAAAATGAACTTCAGGACTAAATTGAAGGCCGTCGTTAGCTCAGATCCTGTCCGAGTGTAAAAGTCCTTAATTTGAGCAAGGAGACTCTTCCAGTAACTCACAAAGTGTGAATTATTGCAGTCCCAGGTGCAAATTTGCCTGCTGTTTTGCATCGGTACAGGCTGGGATCTACGGAATATTTTCATTGCGTACTCTTTTTTTCTTTTTTTTCCTTTTTTTCCCCCTAGGTCCCAAAACACAACTAACTAGTTTTTACACTGCATGGCTGAAAACGGTTGTAGCATCTCAGAGCTGCACAGCTGAAATTCTTTGCTGTGAGGGTGGTGAGAGCCTGGCCCAGGTTGCCCAGAGAAGCTGTGGCTGCCCCATCCCTGGAGGGGTTCAAGGCCAGGCTGGATGAGGCTTTGGGCAACCTGGTCTGGTGGGAGGTGTCTGGTGGGGGTGGCACTGGATGGTCCTTAAGGTCTCTTCCAACCCAAACCATTCTGTGATTCTATGAAAATCAGTGCAGCATCTCAGCGCCGTGCAATGGGATGGGCTGTGTTGTGTGTGGATAAACCCAGCCTTGGTGCAGGGACAGCGGTGCGAGGACTCTCCTGCAGCCCAGCCACTATCCTTTGAGCCAGGAGGAACGTGCAGACCAAGGCTTTGATTTTTATTTTTTTTTTCAGCCGGGTCTGTTTACTCGGGAATGTTTGAAACCCTTCCTCATACAGAGGGTGAGGGATCCAGTCTTCTTCTGGCTGGGTTCTGCTGGTCCTGCTGCAGAGATGGGTGCCTCGGTGGCCAAGCAGCAGTTTTCTGATGCAATTCCCGGCCGGGTTGTTGAGCCGTCGGGGCCTCTCGGTGCTTTTCTTCCTACACCCGTCTGTAGCTCGCTCCTGCGGCACCTCCTGAACCACAGCAGATGATTCATTTCTGCTTTGGAAACAGGGTGGACAACCGGGGGCTGGCAGAGGAACCGCTCCGCTCGCTCAAGTTACATCTGCATGGGAGCCATCCCCAGGGTGAATACTGACTTTGTGTAAGGCTCGTCCTTTCTTCACCTCCTGCCAAATAGGCTTTCACACCAGTGCTTTCCCCAGCTGGCTCGTTTGGCCTTTGAAATTATCTCAGTAATGTCAGGTACTTAGAAAAACATTCCCATCCCTTTATAAATATTACCATCTAGATGTAAAGACATTGTTTCGGTCTTGTTTGGGATCCGTTGTATTAAAAGAAAATAAAATAGTTCTTCAGCGCCGTGCAGCAACGCGGAGCGGGGTGTAAACAAATACTGTGTCAAGCCGGAACAAGTCGGTTGACTTTGAGAAGGCAGAATGTAAATGCCCAAGTCGGGAGAATTAGTGCCTTTTGTAACGTTGCAACAAAATGCAGGGAGATCGCTCCTGCTGACAAGCCCTAAACCTTTCTTGCTTCAAAGAAAGAAAAACGAAAACAAAAAGAAACACAAAACTCTTTGGAAAGAAGGGAAGTGGGCAAAGATGGGGTTTGGGCAAAGTCTCGGTTGCCTGGTTTGCAGGTAAGTATCCGTCCCGTTCCCCTACACCGCCTCTGACGCGGGGATAAAATTAATCACTTTTTAAGCCTTTGTAGCTAAACTTTCCCAGGTTTTGGGGGCTGGAAGTAGCAGCAGTCGGATCCCGCCGGCGGGTTCGCTGAAGTCCTGTTGGAGACGAGGCGTTTCAGAAGCAAACCTTGGCACGTCCCCAGCTTTGCAGAGCGGGGAGAGGCTGCTCCCCTGGCAGGGTTTCACCTCCAGGCCTCCCAGTGCCAACCTTTGTCACCCGTTTCTTTACCAGAATTTAGAAATCTCTGGTTTTTAAGCGATAGAGCACTCAAAAGTATTTTCTTCTTTTTCTTCTCCAGTGGGTTTAATATGCAAATGGTGGAGCAGAGCCAGTGGTCCATCTCGGGCAGCCCTGATTCTGGAGATTGCTCCATAAAGGTTTATTTGGGCTATTAGCCGCTGCGCCAATATTTTTCTTACAAGAAAGAGTAATGGTTTTTGCAACCTAAAATTGAGGGTTTCGCAGGCTGCAACCGGAAAGTTGGCAGCCGTGCTCATCTGCTGTAGACTTGAAAGCCCTTGGCAGAGGAAGAAGAGTTAAATGAAAAAATATAATTCTTCAAGAATACCTTTAGAAATTTGTGCTGCTGGTTAGCACCGGAAAGCACACCTGAAACATTGAATAAAGGTAATAATTACATAGTCAGCCTATATGCAGATAGTTACAGATGGCAAACTCTTCCTGCACAATAATATATTCTTAAAATTAGGGATGGGGGGAGGAAAAATGAGTTATTTGATTAAAAAAAAAAAAAAAAAAGGAAAAGGAAAACCTCCACGACTCACAGGAACTTTAAAATTCCTTTTGGCTAGTACTAGAACATACAAGTTCTGATTTTACCTGTACTTGCTCCCTGTTTTTTCTAGTGTTTTTTGCTCTGAAGCACTCGCAACAGGAAGAGGAAATTAAAGGTTGCTCTGTCGTGCTTCCATAGAGCAGCGGATGGTGATGCTGTAATCCTGTTTTGTTTCAAATTGAATTGCCGTAGTCCTGCAGACTTCTCTTTTTCAGTCAGTTGTTAAAAAAAAAAAATAAATACAAGAGAAGCTTTCTCTGATTATGCAGTTTGCCAGTGTAAGAAATAAGTAATTTTTAATCCATTCTAAAAATAGTTCCCTGGTGCAGCCACTTTAATTATTACTAAGACGGAGTATTTGTGTATTTTTTTCCATGAACATCTGGGTTAAATACTGGACTTCTTTGGTCTGTTTGCTTGGCATGGGAGGTGAGACAGTTTTTATTCTGCTCGCCATGTTAGGTGGAGAACATTGCTCCAGAGTTGAGAGGCGTAAAAATAAAATAAAGTAAATATTTGTTCCCATATGCTACACGGTTTGCTACCATGTCTTCACTTTCCCCAGCATAGAGTTAAGGTGAGACCGAGTGTAAATCGGGAGCAAGGTGAGACACAGATGAGACATGGGGACATGGCCATTTGAGCGTCTTCTAAGCATTCCTTCTCACCCTGAAAGATCAGAACCGGGTGGAAAAGAGACTACCTACAAGATGATTAGGTCTTACAGTCATCTTCCTCTCTTGGATCTTGGTCTTAGATAAGTTAGAGCTTTAATATTTTCATCTTTGGCTCTGTAGTTATTTTTCCTGGCCTGTTATAAGAGTTTAATGGATACTGAACAACTCGGATTGCTGAGATTGTGCTGAGCCGTCCTTATTGAAAAGCAAAATTAGGCTTGTAGCTGGTAATAGACCTAGTAGAAATGGAGATTGATGCGAGTTTCCTGATCTAATTTTTGCTTAAACTACTGGGCTATTTTGTGGAACTGGAGAGAGGGAAACAATGTCTCATTTGTGGCCCTTTCAAAGGAAAATGTATTGATGCAATTATATTTTTTTTCACTGTTTTTTTTTCTCCTGAGAGAGGTCCTGTCATACTTAACCACAAAACCTTTCTGCATTTGCAAACTGCTTGTGCTGCTCCTGGGCACCCATACCTCTCCCGTGCCTCCTCACAATTTGTCACGTACCTTGTGTGTGCAAAGAGCAGGAGGTTGCCCTGTATTAGATGGGATTTAACGTCGAGGTCTCTTCCAGGCATCCCCAAACCATTCACGGTTCAGAAACTCTTTAGTCCTTGCTGTAAAATGGGTGGGTTCTGAAAGAACACAGCGAAATTCTGGTTTAGCATTTGTGTGAGCCTGCAGTGTAGAAAATCAGGAGGTTTTAACAGAAAGGGACGTTCATGAAATCTTCTGTGTATTGTAACAATAGAACAAAAGCAAAGGAATTTTTTTCTTTATGTAGATACATATTCCAGTCACAGATAAAGAAAAAAAATGCTCACATTTAATAATTGGGTGTTTTTTTATGAATTAGGATCAGGTAGTATTGTAACTGCTATGATTGCTGGAAAGGTTTTTTTTATGGTTTTAAGATTTCTTTCTCTGATATTTTGTTTTGCAGTATTATGTGCCAAGAACCTTGCAAAGAAAGATTTCTTCAGTAAGTATGCCCTAATTGTATAACTTTCTACTCTTGATTAAACGGATTTATTTGGAGATTGTGCATTACTGTCGTGGCTCATCTGTGTTTGTCGTTTGTTCTGTGTTTCCATTCTTACAGTAACATTGCATTTCTACATGAGTAGATATTACCTTGAATTTTGTTTAGGTGGTGTAGACTCTGGGGTTGGAAAGGCCGAGGACTCAGGAATTCTAGTTGAAAGTCTGGCTGATGAGACCACAAGGAGGTTGCTGCTCATAATTCCGTGGGGGGGTACCCAGAGCATCCATCTCGAAGATGCTCTATCTATAAAGCGTTCCAGGGATGAGTGGAGTACCCCAGTGCTGTAGGCTCAATGTTATGTTAAGGACTGAATAAAAATGCCTACTTAGCAGCGTGCCTGGGTATACCCTGTTAAATTAAGCTAGCTTAACCTTTTATCCTCTAAATTTCACAATTTATGGCAGATATCAATGTGTATGAGAGAAGTACATTATCTAATTAGGAAATCAATTCAAATTTTGAATTTATTAAAATAGTCTTAGGATAATGGCAACTTTTGTTCTTGGGGGGGGAGGAGGGAACAAGCAGCAGCTCATGATAGCATTATCTTGGAAGAAACAACCCAAAAAAAGTATTACTTTTTTAATAGCACCTTTTCCCTTCCACAGGACTTCCTGACCCCTTTGCAAAAATAGTTGTTGATGGGTCGGGTCAGTGCCATTCAACTGACACTGTGAAGAACACCTTGGACCCCAAATGGAACCAGCATTACGATCTGTGAGTTGTTCGTAAGGTCATAAGGGAAAAATATTCTGAAGATTTATCTAGTAAATGGAATGCAAGGGTTGGCACT
This sequence comes from Tringa tobata, assembly GCA_033628505.1. Taxonomy (NCBI): domain Eukaryota; kingdom Metazoa; phylum Chordata; class Aves; order Charadriiformes; family Scolopacidae; genus Tringa; species Tringa tobata. Next base: position 27,967 of record JAHREE010150678.1, read on the forward strand.
GCAACTTAATTTTGCATTAGCGAGAAGAGTCACATTTGCTGAGGAGGACTGATTTTTTGCAACAAGAAATTACCTGTTAATAAAGGAGTGGTACTTTGCTTTTAGTTGTTTGAATTTGGAAATACCTGTGTGTCAGGTACAACACAATTGCTTAGAGTCAGCCCTGCTGGAGCAGTGCAGTCCAGCTTTTGTAAAAGATTGTCCTCCTTGTAGTGATTTATTTTCTTCAAATTATTAGAAACATAAATTTTATAGTTTTGTACATTAATCAGCTTGTTGCGTAGCTTTTAATGAGGCTGGCTGTAGCTAAATTCATGCTGCAGCAATATCAATTTAACATGCTGTGTGAAATCATAGAGCGGTAATTCATTAATAACACCATTTCAGGCTTAAGCACTTCTGTATTTATAATGAAGCAGCATGACCAATATACTAAAATGTATCAGAATTTGTACCAAATAACACGGAAATTGTGTGGAGTAAAAAGAGGTTATCTTTTCTAAAATGACTCTTCTGATATGTATTTTTCTAGGTATGTTGGGAAGACAGATTCCATAACCATCAGCGTATGGAACCATAAAAAAATCCACAAGAAACAGGGAGCTGGCTTCCTGGGGTGTGTCCGACTCCTCTCCAATGCCATCAGCAGGCTAAAAGATACTGGATGTAAGAGCAACTCCTCCCCGGCGCGATCAATACCCTTCCGTGCCTTGGATCTGGGCAGTGAATACTGTTCCCACCCAGCCCTTCCCAGTGTTTTGTTGATCTTTCCAATTCTCCTTTGCAGACCAGCGTTTGGATCTATGCAAACTAAACCCCACCGATACCGATGCTGTACGAGGCCAAATAGTGGGTAAGAACACTCTGGGCTAAATGTTCATCTTCTTGGCTAAATACACTACGCGGACAAATTCTGTATTAAAAAAGAAACCTGCAGTGGTTATTGCTCCCATGCCTTTTCTCTGTTGTTTCTTCTGACTTTAATGGGATTAAATTGCATAACCTGAAATTTTTTGTTGTACTCCTACGTAGGAGTTTGTTTTCACTCAGTTGATAATGGGAAACAATATTAAACAGAGGGAAGGCATCTGGCAAGGTTTCCGATGCAGCCAGGGAAAGGTAGATGTTGTGAAACTGATTGCGTTTGGACCAAGGGGGGCAGGCAACGAGAATCTTCTCTGGTAAAGAGGATCTGGAGGAGTTAAAAGAAATTTTGCAAATTGCTGCTTTAATACCTTCGACTCGTGTAACCCATTTCTAAATTTCAACAAGGCAGTGTTAGTTTTACAGCTAATTTAACCCGTTTTGCTGCCCCCCACCCAACCCGAGCTTTTCATTGATGTATAAAAATAGTTGGCAAACGCCAAATTCTCACTGTAATGATGACATCTAGTGGTGAGGAATTTCTTGCCAGCTTGCCTTGCTGAATCCTCACGAAACACAGATGTAGAACCTGACATCTTTGATATTTACAGAAATAGACTCAGCTTAAGGTTTGATGTGGTTTTTCATCTCCATTTTTAGAAAATCAGCAATGCTTTAGGGTTACAGAAGGAGATTTGTAAGTGGTGTGCTCTCATGTGTAGGATACAGTTTTCCTTAATATTTCACCCTGTATAAATATGGGTTTGTTTGGCTTTATGTTGTTTTTAAGGGAACAGTTATTCTTTTATTATTAATTGTGTTTCTTCTTTTTTTTTTCCTTTCAGTCAGTTTACAGACACGGGACAGAATAGGTACAGGAGGTTCTGTAGTAGACTGTAGAGGGCTTTTGGAGAATGAAGGGTAAGGATTGTTTTCTTTACACTTAATTAGTAAAAATGGTTTATATGTGGAATTAATGTAATTAACACTACAAATATTAAATATCAGTGTGACTAATACATTGTCTGGGAATGTGTACCAGGTAGCAAGGTTATAGCTGGAGAATTCCTTGAAGAAAATAAGCTAAACTTGATATTTTTTGTTACCAGTGCTTTGGGCACTTCCAAGAGAAATTTGGGGTGTAAAAATGTGAAGAAATTGGCATATCTTGGGTTAAATGTTGCAGCACTTGAGGTAATGGAGAGAGAGGGAGGGAGAGAGAACAGTTATTTCTGCATTCACTTCTCTTGTGATGGAAACTCTTGAAGTTTCCCCATTTTCAGAACGGTTTATGAAGATTCTGGACCGGGAAGGCCTCTGAGCTGCTTTATGGAGGAACCAGCACCGTACACGGACACTACGGGGGCTGCAGGGGGAGGCAACTGTCGCTTCCTAGAGTCCCCCAGTCAAGATCAGAGGCTTCAGGCGCAACGACTTCGGACTCCTGAAGTCAGAGGTCACGTACAGACACCTCAGAACCGACCGCACGGTCACCAGTCACCTGACCTACCAGAAGGCTACGGTAAGAATTTTCCATAAAATTGAAGTTTTCTTTAAAAATGAAGGTTGTGTTTTTGTTTGGTTTTTGTTTTTTTTTCAAAAGACTTCAGAGAAAAATGCTCCCATTTTAATATATAGATGTGGTTTACCTGTCAGAACATGCAGCACCCCCATGCATCTCATGGTCTGAATTTTGGAAAAGGAACTAAGCAGTGCAGATGGGTGCTTGAGATTGGCTAATTAGCAGTTGGCTACGCCAGGATACACTGAGAGGTTGATGGTAAATTAAACATGAGTTTGTGGTATGATGCTGTTACAGAGCATTCACTGCTAATCTTGGCTGTGTATCTAGGGAGAACGAATGTAAAGAGCTCTTTAAACTAGAGCAGTAATGCTATTTTTTCCTTCCCCCTTGGCATGTTGTGTAGGTTTGAGCCCACATTTGAGAAAAGATCAGGAAAATAGAAAAGCAACAAAGCAGCCAGTAGTACAGAAGATTAGGGAGGATAAGATTAAGGAGAATTTAATTCTCGGAAAAGAGCACACCAAATCTAGGAGTAAGGAAATCCAGTTTGGGGGTTTGGGTTGCCTCAAAATCTAAAAATAAAAATGGAAATTAAAACATACTGGTGTGTGGAGTTCCAAAAAGAACACTGAAATGTTCAATTTCAGTGTTGAATGTAGTCAAAGTGAATTTGTGAAGACAGAGTTTAAAGACAAAACAGTCCGTGCTGCAGGAGATCAGGTGGGATGGCTCAAGCACTTTCTCTCAGCTCTGACAGAAAGATAATGTGCCAATGGCTGTGAACAAACTGTTTATTCTGATTTTTTTCAGATTTGTAATTAAGAATAATCTGTCTTCCCTTTTTCATAGAGCAAAGAACAACGGTACAGGGACAGGTTTATTTTTTGCACACACAGACTGGAGTTAGCACATGGCATGACCCTAGGATACCAAGGTATGTCTTTAGAGTTATAAATTCAGGTTTTTTTCATATATCCAGCAATAAGCCGAGTCTTTAAGAGCAAAAATCTATGAAATGTCCTGTCTAAATTTAAAAGGAAAGCTACGAGCAGAGGATATGCTTGGATTCCCTTAATTTTGGATCTTTGTAGTTACCTTTTCACCAAACATTAAGGATTGCTTTTTTTGAAAGAAAAAATTATCTACTTGTGAATTATGTAAAACAAAAGGGGAAAAAAAATACGTAAACCTTCAGGAACTCCATTCTGACAAATTCTCCCTAAAATGTCAATGGGGCTTTTGTTTTGTTTGTTTGATTCTCTTTTGGGTTTTTTTGGTGAAGCCACAGATTTCTGAATCTTACCTAATAATTTATTTTTTTTAATGAAAACTGTAAAAAAGTGTCCACTTTCTTAAAGCCATTGTTTCTTGGGTATTCAACTTTTAACTTTTGCTCTAAATAGCGCTTACTTACATAAAACTGAAGCAGAGGTTACTTGTCCTCTTTTAACTTGAAGTGGTGTTGGGGTTTTTTATGGTTTAGACCAATGATTTGCAGCTAGAAAATTGGAATCCTCCACTGATTAATGTAGCAAAGCCTCTTTAAACCTTAACCTGCAGTTAATCCCGGTCTTTGTGACTAAGGTCTGGTGCTTTTCCTTGAGGAGCTCTGGATCTGGGCTGTTGGGCTGGACCACCTGCACACCAGATTCCAGAGTGAAACATGAAGTTTGTGACTCTTCAGCTGCTGCCCTGGCTGGATAATGCATGAACGTGATACAGGATATTAGAAAAATGATATAAAGTAGTGTAGGCAAAAGTGTTGATAAAACCACGGTATATGGAAAGATATGAAAAATAAAGTCGAGAGAGAGAAAATAGCTGATGTTAGATTAGCTGGTATCATTGGAAGAAGAAATGACAGTGCTCATTCTTCATGTCACTCGTGTCAGGCCTGTATGCCCAAAGCCGTGTCCCTTCTTCAGTGATGCTGGTTGGTCTAACGAAAGGCATCGCATCGCTCCTTCTCTACAAATCTCAGAGCCAGGTTTTCAAGACCAACAATGTCAGTGGAGACAGCAGTGTCTTGTGAGTTGCTGGTGGCTCTTGTTTTAGTTAGAGGTGGCTTTCTTACTACCAAGTCGCGGTGCAAAAACCTAACCTTGGCATTTAGCGCAGATGTAGGTTAAAACTTGGTGTAATCAGATCTCGCAAGTACTTTCAGATGCACAGCTGATTGAAACAAATGGCTACAGCCATAATCTTCTCTAAGGAGCCTAACAAAGGCTTGTCTGTCTGCTCTGCCTGTGTATCTGTCCTCTGCTGGGTTATACTCACTGCGACACTAATGAAGCCCTTGGTGGACAAAGTGCTTCTACCTTTCTAAAGCTTCTCCATTTACTCATTTGTACTGATTTTGTGTAGTGTTTTAGGTAAGGAAATATATAGAGTGGTGTCTTCAACCCTGGATAACAGATGAATCCGTGCCAGCTGTCTAGAGAATACTTTACTTAACAATAGCTTTTCTGTCTAAAAATAATCTTCAGGTTTCCCTTCTTCCTTTTTATGCCACTCTGAGGGTTTTTCCTCTCTTAGGTGGCTGGGACTTAAAGTGTTTTCAATTTTCTAAGTGTAAATGCATCCTATGTATTGAATTCAAACACTACCCAAAATTTACCTAGGATGGCAGGGTGTTGGTAAAGCCTTATTCTCAATGATTTATAAGTCAAATAGTCAGGTTTGTAACCTTGTCTAGCTAAAGAGGTAGGTTTTTTTGTTCTTTTAGGTGATTTTTAGTGTTTGTCTGCTTTGGCCTCTTAACTTATGGGACGTTTGGAGACAGTGGTTGGTGCAGAGGCCTTTGCTTAATTGCTTGGTTTTCTGCACGTGGATCATGTTAGTGTTAATGGGAATTCTTGTGTGAAATTTTTGCTACGAAAAAATGTCTCTTCCTGTTGTCAGCTAAATGATGATGTTGCGTATTGAAGTTATTTTTAAGCTGTGTATGGATTTGTTACTTTCAAAGCCTTTCAAAGACAGAAGGTCTTTGGCTGATTTACCTTTCTGTCTGTACCGTGCACAGGGAGCTGCACTGCTTAGATTGAGGATTCTACAAAGACAGCATTAAAATAGCTGTTCTGTACTTCCTAAGACTTTCATAGCCTAAAATCACTGAGCACCAAATTCATTGTCCCCTCTATCCTGAGTGTAAATTGGTTTCATCTTAACTTCTGAAGTGCTTTAACATTTTGTTTGCTTTTCTTCTCAGAGACCTTAACAGTGTGAATTGTGATGAACTAGGACCTTTGCCTCCAGGTTGGGAAGTTAGAAGTACAGTTTCAGGAAGAATATATTTTGTAGATCATAACAACAGAACCACACAATTCACAGATCCACGACTACATCACATCATGAAGTAAGAACTTTTCCTGATAAATGATTTGTGTCAAGTTCGGATTCTTAAACCTTTTATTTTTGTCCAGTTTTAACCACAATCTGGGAGTCATGGGGAATGAAAAGCTGCCCGATAATGATGTTGGGGAACTGATGCAACCAGTGCTCTAGGCAGAGTCCAAGCATTGGTCCTCAGGGCTGGTTGCATCTGATCTTTTTGCAGCTACTCTTCCAAAAATGTTTTTACTGTACTTTGCAGTCATGTTTAAGGGAGGACTTGCTTATTTCTCTAGGCTGGTTTGAGAGAAATGCACCAAGCTGTGCTGGAGTGAATATGGAGTTCTGGGAACGCTGAAATGTGGGGTTGAGGGTCTGCCAGGTGGTTCCCCAGCTCACGCCTCTCTGCTTTAGCAGTTCTAGTTCTGTGCTGGCCCTGGACTGGCTTCGTGCTCACGTGAGCTCCAGACGACAGGAATATAAATCCAGCTGGAGTCTGATTGCCCGATGCTGTGCACGGCCAGCTCAGGTTTAGTGGGATTTAATAAGCTCAAGCTCTGCCTCATGCAAAGGCAGCTGAACTGTTACAGAACTGACCCTGACCCTGGAAGCAGCCTGGCAGAACAGCCAGCCTGTCAGCGCTGCTTGTGCCCATCATTAGGCTTTTTCCTGGATCTGAGTTTTCTGTGGCTGTGGAGTCCCTGTATCTAAAAGAATCATTGCTCCACAACCCAAATAAGAGATAGCTGGATAATAAAAGATAAGGGTAGTTGGATGTATGATACAGAAAGCCAACCGTATCCTGGGCTGCATCAAAAGCAGTGTGGCCAGCAGGTCAAGGGAGGTGACTTTGCCCCTCTACTCCACTCTCATGAGACTCTACCTGCAGTGCTGCCTCCAGCTCTGGGGCCACCAACATCAGAAGGACATGGACCTGTTAGAGCAGGGCCAGAGGAGGCCACAAAGATGCTCAGAGGGCTGGAGCCCCTCTGTAGTGAGGACAGGGAGATTTAGATTAGATATTAGGAAGAAATTCTTTCCTGTGAGGGTGGTGAGACCCTGGCCCAGGTTGCCCAAAGAAGCTGTGGCTGCCCCATCCCTGGAGGGGTTCAAGGCCAGGCTGGATGGGGCTTTGAGCAACCTGGTCTGGTGGGAGGTGTCCCTGCCCAGGGCAGGGGATTTGGACTAGGTGGCCTTTAAAAGTGCTTTCCAACCCAAACTATTCTATGATTCTATTAAGCTGCAACTATTTTGAACATGCACATCTTTCCCTTTTAATAACTAGATGTAGTACTTTTACTGTGTCAAGAATCCCCAGCTTTATTTTGCATGAAGCTGGAATAAAATTCATTGCAGTTTTTAGATAGTTCCATTTATAAAGCTGTTGTTTGTGATACCTCCATTAGAGGTATCTTTTTGTGTTATACTCTTGGAAGTTGTCACTGTATGGGAGAAATACCACACAAACTTTAATTACTGCTCAGTCAGCATTCACAGAATCACACGGTGCTTCACAGCCTTCCACAATGTAAAAACTCAGACATGTAAAAACTCATCTGAAAATCACTGAAACTCTTTATTGTAAATATCTATATTCCTTACATCCCTGCATGTAGGGTAATGAGGCTATAGAAGTTTCCCAGCTGAATAAACATTTCACTCCAGATTCCTCTTGGAGAAGCTTAATCAGTTCTTTCATCGTTGTTTTACGTATTCCTTATTGTTAATGTTCCAGAATAAATATTTTGCTTTTCTTTCAAAGCCATCAATGCCAGCTTAAAGAGCCCAGCCAGCAGCCTTTGCCAGCTCCAAATGAGGGGTCGCTAGAAGACGGTGAGGAGTTGCCTGCACAAAGATATGAAAGAGACTTGGTACAAAAGTTGAAAGTTCTTAGACATGAGCTCTCTCTTCAGCAACCACAGGCTGGTCACTGTCGCATTGAAGTATCCAGAGAAGAAATATTTGAGGTATTTGATTGACTTTTTACTACTATTACCAGCTTTTGTCACTCAGTAGTTAAATAAAACTGATCTTTGAATATAGCAGCTCTGCTTCGTGCAAGAGGTAGTGACATCCACCAAGTATTAACAGAGTTGTCACTGGAATTTGCTTTAGATGAGCGCTTTAGCAGGATAATGTTTTGTGTAGTTGAGTAGTAATCTATGCAATGAGTAATGCATCTAAGTAGACTTAATTATGGGAAAGAAATAAAATGTCTGAGTGTAAAAATCCACATACAGGAATCCTACCGTCAGATAATGAAGATGAGGCCAAAGGACTTGAAAAAGAGGCTTATGGTGAAATTTCGTGGAGAGGAAGGCCTGGATTATGGAGGAGTAGCAAGGTGAGATGTGGGGGGGTTTCTGACACTTTTGAACTGTAAAATTGAACCTTAAAGTGACCCATGACTGATATCACTCCCTTGCAAATTATCTGTTAATGGTATATGTAAATTATTTGTGATCTAGTTTATAGATAATGGTTGTAGCTTCAGTGTTTATATCGTGGTAGATTGGAAAGTGGACATCTGTGATTTAACAGTTCTCCCACAGCCCCCCTGGTGTCAAAGGCTCATGCTAAATGATTTAGTATGTCTTGTATTTGGGAACTTTACTGGAATTAACACCAGACTGACGTATTTCTGCTTCCCCTCTCCCCCATAGGAACTCTGGTTTTGTCACCATTACCCAGTGAGCGTAAAAGGCTCGTTTAGGATAGGTTATATCTTCTTGGAGAAAGTGCTGATCCCACCAAGTTGATAGGGATTCCTTTCTGTTCAGTCTCAGCCACATTCAGGAGAGTCTTCTGATCTGTTGGAGCAGGAGTGGAAATGAACTAATCCTAAACAAAGGCTAAAATTTTAGGGAAGACTTGCCTCCCTCTTAAAAATAATAATAATTCCCTGTGGGTCGCATCAGATCTGAAGTTCTGGAGTTGATTGTAACATCATTACCAAATTACTCATCTTTGCGGTTGCTCAGATGCATCCTGTCAATTCACTGAGAGATTTCTCAAATCCACAAAAGCTGCATCACCCACTTAAGTGTCTTTCAATAACCCATTGCTGGACAAAGGAACATTCTGATCTGCCTCACCCGGGGCAACCTTGAGTGTCTCTGCTGTTGACATCGTGTTGCCCTGATGGCTTTCATAATTGCCCATTAGCTGCAACAGACTCTTTCAGATCAGAACTGTTCCAACTTCTAAGCATTAAAGTTGATCGTTCTTACAGAATATTTTGCACCTGGGATGGGTGTCTAAATTTATTAATAAAGGCGTATTTGTCCCGGTGAGTTGGGAGGTCAGAAATAGCTTTAGTTCCATTGCGGTCCTTGTGTGTTACTGAGGTGAGAGGGTTTACCAAACCCCTCCTCTTTTAATGCCTTTTCTCTGCCTCTTCTGGGTTCTCTGCTGAAAGCAGACATTCTCTAGTCATCAAGCAGTTGCTGAAAAACAGCTTTTCTTAAGAGCTTCACTGATTGAGCTGATTTTAAACAACATATTTTTTTAAAAAATATTTCTTTATACCGTACAGGCTGCAGAGGAGCGGATCTTTTAGTCTCCAAATATCTGAACTCTGTACAAAGTCAAGAGTTTTTTGAAATGGGTCTTGTTCAGACTCAATTTTTTGCTGATGTTGTATAACAGCTTGCTGTAGCTTCTCTGATTGACAGTAATCCCTTCAGTGCTTCTAAACTAAAACAAATCTGCCTGTGAGTGGACTAAGATGCTTCGTTGGTTTTTCAGCATACCTTATTGGTCTGCAAAGAGAGGGCAGTATGAGGTGATCTGATTTTGAAATAAGCATTTCATAACTGATGACTAGTTTGATGATTCACAATTGTGTTCTCTGAAACTTAAGTGGAAGTTGCACCCTAATAAAATCTTCTAAAATATTTTTTTTTTCTCTCTCTTTTTGGCAGAGAATGGTTGTATTTACTGTGCCATGAAATGTTGAATCCGTATTATGGACTCTTCCAGTACTCCACAGATAATATTTACATGCTGCAAATCAATCCAGACTCTTCTATCAATCCCGTAAGTATTAACTTGTGAGTGACATACCTGCTCTAACAGAGTCCCCTGCAGTTTTTTGTCGTGGAAGAAGAGCTACAAGAGCATAAACTGAAGAGTAAAGCAGAATAAGAATGTCTTAGTGAGTCTTATATTGATATAGTGTGAAGCAGAGGTTGGGGTTTTTTTTTATGAAATGAAAAACATGAGGGAGGAGGGATCCTTTGATAAGTATCTGATCTCTTTGAGACTCCTCAGTGTGGACAGGGACACATGAGGATTCTGAGAAGACACACAGAAATGAAATCCATCTTCACTGTGAATGCGGGTGGCTGTGTAAGCAGCATTGCATCCTGGGGAGGGACTCTTTATCAGGGGCTGTAGCGATAGGACAAGGGGTAATGGTTTTAAATTGGAAGAGGGGAGATTTAGATTAGTTATTAGGAAGAAATTCTTTCCTGTGAGGGTGGTGAGGCACTGGAACAGGTTGTCCAGGGAAGCTGTGGCTGCCCCATCCCTGGAGGGGGCTTTGAACAACCTGGTCTGGTGGGAGGTGTCCCTGCCCAGGGCAGGGGGGTTGGACTCAATGATCTTTAAGGTCCCTTCCAACTCTAACCATTCTATGATTCTGTGATTCTAAATGGTGCTCCCCCCATGACTGTAGGGATTTCTATGCCTTGCTTGCCCTTTCTCAATAAGCTGCTCTGCTTGCTTTTTTTTTTTCTTGCTGCAGACCCTGGAAGGAGCAGCAATTCTGTATTAGTATAGAGGAATTTTTCTTGACGTGACATTTCCTGACATTTGCTCTGTAAGATGGGGAAGAGAGATTGGAAGGATCTCAACCCTTGGACTCGGTTTTCAAAAGTCAGTTTATAAGCAACGTAAAAGACGTGAAGGAAGCGAGCACATACCTGCTTCCTCAAAAGCAAAAGGACTTTGATGGTTAAACAAAGAATAGACTAATTTGTTTGGAATTATCATATTTTGGACTCTGGGGATTTTCTTTTCCCGAGTTTTGTCCTTTGAGAGGTTTAGAGCACTTGCATCCAATTTAGTAGTCGGGTAATGCACAGAGACTTGTTTGAGACATTTAGTCCTTAAATGCTTCTGTTGTCGGTTTTGTTATGAGGAGAAATGGTGGCTCCTCTTGCCGGGGGGGTTGCAGGAAACTTGCACTGACCGTAAACCCATGGCGCAGATATAACCACAAGATGTCAGTGTCTTCCCACGGCCTGATTTTCTCTCCTCTCCCTGCAGGACCATTTGTCTTATTTCCATTTTGTTGGTCGGATAATGGGTTTGGCTGTGTTCCATGGACACTATATCAACGGGGGGTTCACGGTTCCCTTTTACAAACAGCTGCTGGGGAAGCCCATTCAGCTCTCCGATCTGGAATCTGTTGACCCAGAATTACACAAAAGTTTAGTCTGGATCTTGTAAGTACTGTATTTATCGATTGTCTCGCTGTAGAGAAGATGGGGTAGAGTATTGCAAACTCTGTGTTAGCTCTCCTTGCAGCAAAATAGATACTGAATCATTAAACGTTGCACGGGTATGGTAGAATATCACAGGATCAAAATCCAGCCTCAGGACAGAGTTCTGAGGGGAAGTAGAGCCTTGTTCAAAACAATACCAACTTTGATTAAAATGGAAATAAGTGGTATTAATTTGGGCTTCTGTATGCTTATGGTACAGAACAAAATCCCAACATCCAGTGTAGCTTGGGGGACTCTTCGGCACTGCTTTGCATTATCTCAATTTCTTTTCCTAAATGCTGTGTTGAATTTTGTATTTAAAGTTACTGATGTTGAATTTCACTGCCTCTTCCATGCTTCACACTGACAGCAGATCAGATTATTCCTGTATATATATATATGTATATGTATGTGTGTGGTTTTGTGTTTATATAGGGTTTTATTAATTATCCCGAGTACTACTACAGTACTACTAGAATTAGATGGATGAGTCATATCTAATCAAGCTCTTCAATGTGCATTAAGCTGTATAGAAATTGGTGATTGTGACAATATTCCTCTAGTGATGCAAATGACTAGTTACTAGGCTTATCCTGAAGACTAATTAGTGTTTAAATACCAAACTGTCAGCATCACCACTGAGAGTTATCAAAATACCAAAGATAGTGGGTTCACCCTCTGTCTTTCCCTTGCCAGAGAGAACGATATCACCCCGGTTCTGGACCATACGTTTTGTGTGGAACACAATGCTTTTGGGAGGATTTTGCAGCATGAACTCAAACCAAATGGCAGGAATATTCCAGTGACAGAAGAGAACAAGAAAGAATATGTCAGGTATCGCAGAACAAAAACATATCCTATGAATGTAGTGGAAAGAAGGTAGTAAACAGATGATTTTTTATGTAGTGAAACTAATGAAATAAGTATTTTGGGGAGAAATACCCGAGTTGTAAATGACGTGAGTGTTTTCACACAATGAGCTATTGTAAGACCTGGGAAGATGAAACTGTGATTTGTACTTTGGTTTTTCTGTTGATGGTGCAATAATTAATTGTTGATGGAAAAAGGAACCGATAAGCACTTCTTTCATAATACAAAATGTGTGTGTTAAAACAAGTTCCTCTGTAAAATGAGGATTTTTCCAGCTCTGCTATAAAAAGCCCAGTCCTGTCTAGCTCATCATCCCTGACTTTTTCTTTCCACCCCCCAGGTTGTATGTAAACTGGCGATTTATGAGAGGAATAGAGGCACAGTTCCTGGCTCTGCAGAAGGGTTTTAATGAGCTTATTCCTCAGCATCTCCTTAAGCCTTTCGACCAGAAGGAACTTGAGGTATCTGTTTTATCCACATGGAATATTGTTTTGTAATTTGTTTGATCCACAATCAAGCAGTGATTTTTTTATAAAAAAAAAAACAAAAAACAAAAAACAGACCCACGAACCTTATTCCAATTTATGTGCCAGAAAGCTGTGTATTCGTTTAACCAAACCCTTTTTTGGTTTATTCTAGGCATTCTTTGGGCTCATACTATTGAGAGGGCTACTTAAACAGGGAAAGACAAACACATTGTGTTGTCTACCCAAGGGCTAACGCTCAAAGCAGGTGGTCTGGGCAGGAGGGAGCTCTGCAGGTGTGAGGAAGTGTTGGCAAGACCCAACGTGTTCATCTGCCCCAGAACTTGTTTTCTTCAGTAGCTGTTTTCATGCCTGGCTGTTTCTATATGCACACAGGGCATGGTTTACAGGGACTAAAATAGAAGTGTAGAGCATATAGAAAAGAAAGGAATGTCTTCTCATTTAGTCCTGAGTTGCAGAATGCTACCTCTTAAAATAATTCCTGTTACAGCAACTTTTCCTCTGTTTTTGCCTTCTTTTTTTTTTTTCAAAGAAGGGAACCTGTGGAATATCAACCATTTGTGGTATTGGAAGCACTAGCTTTGTGCTAGTTGTTTGTGCATACTGATTAATCCCATGAAGTTATTGCATTCCATTTGTGAGCTGCTTGAAAAGGCAGATTAAAACTCCATTAAATATTTCAATGCTGTCTGCATCACAACAGTCACAACTGTCCTAATGATGTAAATGAGTGTAAGCGGGTGCTGTCTCAGTGGCACAAAAAGGCAGCTGCTACATGGTTGCTCTCAGAAATGTGATCCTCAGTATGGAATATTATGGGAAATTTAGAATATGACACACTTTTTGTTTTGAGGGATGAGGTTTTCTCTGTGCCATTTGTTTGTCGTTGCCAGGGAAGGTGGTTAGATTCATGGCCAGCAGTGACTTCCTTTTACAGTATTTTGCAACCTGGTGTCATCTGGCAAGGAGATTGAAGTAATGTGTCTGCTCTGTGTCAGGGCCTCGCACAAATGGCATCAGAAAACAGATGCAAAGTTTCTGTAGTTTGTTGTGGAACAACACATTGACCGGGGAGTTACCATAAACAAAGCAGGATTCTGTGGTAGTTGGTATTGGCACCTCTAGGACAAACCTGCAGCAGGACACTGATGCTGTGGAGCACGGTAGATGGCGTGGCTTTTTCCAAATCTGTGCTGTGCCCTCATAAAGACATACTGTACTTCTCAGGTAGGGTAGATTTAACAAAGCAGGTCTTGAATGGGCTTCTGACTTGCGTTTCTTGTGAAAATTCTTGTTCTGGTAGGTTTACTCCTTGGCCAGTTTCACTGCAGTTTAACTGGAGAGGTTTATGGCCTGTTCCAAATTGATTTGTGGTGTTACCGTGCACCAAAAAGGTGGTTCAAGTGTGTAAAGAATGCTTAGCTTTGTGAAATACTTAGATTTATGTTTTTATAGCTGCAAACCTGAAATAGCTCTGAACGTTAAAGTGTTTTCTAATCCTTTAACAGCTAATCATAGGAGGCCTGGATAAGATAGACCTGAACGACTGGAAGTCAAACACGCGTCTAAAGCACTGCATGGCAGACAGCAATATCGTGAAGTGGTTCTGGCAAGCAGTGGAAACATTTGATGAGGAAAGAAGGGCAAGGCTGCTGCAGTTCGTGACGGGCTCGACGCGTGTCCCACTTCAAGGTTTCAAGGCTTTACAAGGTGACTGATGTGGAGGACGAGTTAAATCTGGGGGGTGGGAGAAAGAGATAAAAATCGTGTGGGATTTACTAGCCCCCTTGTAAAATACCGGCGTATTATTGGGTAACTCAAGCACTTAACAAACTTTTGATCCCAAGAGCAGTTTTACATTTGTCAGCAGCTCTGCTGATGGCAAACACTGTAGCCATTGCTGATAGCGATACAACCTGGTAGATCTGTCGTTGTGTAGCACTTTGGTGTCAATATTTGCTTATCAGTCTCCTAAAACTCTGTGGCCTGATGTGAAAATCACTGCATGCAAGCACAGACCTGATTATGGACTGAGGGAACAACTTGTTTCACATGAAAACTGTATTCCCTTCATTGTTTGGCAACAAACCATTAGACTTTAAAACGGGTTCCTGAAAATTGCAGGTTTTGTCATCAGAAAAGGTGGCAGTGTCTGTTGTTGGGGTTTAACCCCAGCTGGCAACTAAGACCATGCAGCCATTCACACACTCCTTCCCCAGTAAAGTAGGGAGAAGAGGGAAAAATAGGGAAAAAACCCTTGTGTGTTGAGATAAAGATGGATCAATAGCACAGTAACAGAAGAGAAAATAATAAAAGAATATACAAAATAAATGATGAAATACAATTGCTCACCACCCGAGGATTGGTTGCCCAGTCCATCCTGAGCAGCGATTGCCAATCCCTGCCCTCAGCCAACCCCCAGTTCTGTCATCAATGGTATAGAATAGTTTGGTTTGTCCTGTCTATGCTCCCTTCCAGCTTCTGTGAGAAGCTGAAAAAGTCCTTGACTTAAAATAAGCATTACTTAACAACTAAAACAATATGTGTTACCAACATTATTCTTATGCTAAATGCAAAACACAGCAGCTACCAGGAAGAAAATGAACTCTATCCCAGCTGAAACCAGGACAACTGGTGTGATTCTCCTGATAAAGTTCCTGTTGGCTGACAGTAACTAATGTTAGTAAACTCTGTAGTTCTCTTTCCAAGGAAAACCTTTTTGCACTTAAGTACTTTCATTTTTGAAGGTGCAACATTGTCAATACAAAATTTAGCAGCTTTCCAAAATACGAATCTGCAAATTAATTGTCATGAACAGCCTTATTACTTCTGCCATCCCTTCATCAGCAGAATCGACAGATTTAGCCTATGACATCCTTGTGTTTGCAGCTGGAACTGTGATTTTCTCTCTTGCCTTTTTATAAGTAGCAAAATCTGCATGCCTGAGTGATGGTTTGTTGAAGTGCATTAACTAGAATGTCTGTCTGTAAGGTTCTACAGGCGCTGCAGGACCCAGACTGTTTACCATCCATTTAATAGATGCAAACACAGACAACCTTCCAAAAGCCCACACTTGGTAAGATGAAAACATTCCGCATGTCAGTGCTCGCTTGCCCTTTGTCTCGCTTTAAAGGTGTCATCTCTGTCGGTCCCAGCTATGGATTAGGCCTGTGATTCATGGGTGAATCCATGTGTGCTCTGCTGGCTTGGAAATATCTGTTACTCTGCAACCAGCAAAATAATCAACTTTTCTTATAACTTCATTTGTCTTCTATACTAGCTGTGGTTTTCTTTTATCCCAGAGTTGATTATTCTGGATAGTGAGATATTTGTAAGTTTATTTTTACGTGTTCAGCAAAAGCGTTCACCGAGAAGTGTCTCACAGTGATGAGTCCTCATCCAGGGTTACAAAGAATAGTTTTCAGAGGTAAAAGGTAGGCAGAGTGTGATGTTGGTACAGCACAGGCAGGAGCTGAGCTCTCCTACAGAATCTCGCTCTCTCTCAGAGACAGGAAACCGCTTCAGCAGGGACACAGCGTGTCTGCTGGCAGAGCAGGGAGCCTGCCTGTCTGATGGCTCCCTTTATTTGCAATTCTCCTGCATCTGCCACCTTCCTCCTCCTCTCTGATGCCACCCTATTAAGTCCTGCTTTCCTGCTGCCGAAATACGGTTGCGTTTTATCTTTTCTCCCTTTGGCCACCAAAGTGGCTGAGGCTTTCTTTGATTTGCACAAATTCTATCTCTACGTAGCTGATCTAGATTATTTTTTTTTCCCCCTCAATAAATATTTTAGATTCATATTCTGCAATGTGTTGTTATTTTACCTCTAGCTTTAACCGGATCGACATTCCGCCTTATGAGTCATACGAGAAGCTTTATGAGAAGCTGTTGACAGCTGTGGAAGAGACGTGTGGGTTTGCTGTGGAGTGAAAAAGCAACCAAAGGAAACAGATGCTAGCTCATGGACCACCAAATCAAAAGCTAGGAGAAGCTTGCTGTGAACTTCCTGCTAAGCTGTCTGAAGCATCCGAACTCTAGACAACTTAGAGATGAGGCTGTTTCCCTTCCGCCGCTGGTGGATGAGGGGGGGGGGGGCTTTTGTTGGTGGTTTCCAACTCTTATTTTCTCCCCTTTGTTACGATAACCCCTTCCCTCTTCTTCCATCCTCCATAAAATGAAATGCAGCCAAGTTCAGCATTTGGCTTTGGTTACACAGGATATTCTGCTAGATTTGTAACACATATTGTGATAGGGTCGGTGACTTGTGGGGTTTTTTTTATAGGAAAATCAAAATGTAATTAAGAATGAGCTTAATTTGCTGAGGACTTGCAATTGGTAGGTGTTCCTGGTTAGTTTGTCTTAAATCAAGCTTGAGCCCTTGTAGAGTGCGGCAGGTGCAGTGTCTGACTGGCGCTAGAATTTGCATTGCACATTTTAAACACCTGTTTAAAAAGTAAACTTCTAGCAGAAAATACCTCCATCCGAACACTTAACTGAAAGGTAAAGAAACTCAAGTTCTGCCTTAGCAGGAAGCTCCCAGTGGAAGCTGCAGCTCACCTTGAGAAAAGTGAAGGAATCTGGGACAGCGTAAATGGTATTGTGCGATTTCTTTTTGGTTGTCCTGGCTGAAATCTAATTATTTTGCACATGAAAACAATTATTTCCTCCTGCAGAATTACTTTCCATAGTCCGTTTGGATGTAAGTACCTCGCAGAGAAGCCTTGGAAGGGGGAGACAGAGGGGAAAAATCTGTTCAATCCCAAAGCTGTGATTTCTGTGCCACTGTTCTACCCGCGATGTGTTTGTGTGACAAATTGTAAGACTTAGATGGAAATCGCTGAGAGCTCAGTTAACAGAGCAGATTCTGTTTGGCAGGTTTTGGCCTTGGGAAGGGTTTATTTGGAGGTTGAGGTAAAAGGGTAACTATACGGTGAGTACGTTTTAAATGTTATGGAAAGCTATTGGAAGAATTTATTACTTCAGTTCTGTAGGGATCAAAATTTCTCCAGAGAGCCATATAAGGCTATTTTTTCCAATATCTGAAACTAATATTAAAAGGTTTGCTCTCTAACACGTTGCTAAAACGACTTCCCAGGGGAAACAAAAGCAAATCGAATACCTGAATCACTAACATTTTTTTCCAGTTTGCACACCCAAGACGAGACAGTATTTTAACAAATAACACGGCTTCAGAAAGACCCAGTTATCTATCAAACGTGTCTAAACTTAAGTAAAGCAGACTTGCCTGTATAGGATTTTTTTTTTTCTTTGGCAAGCCTGACTTGTAGAGATTTCATTACCGAAACATTTAACAGATGTTATGTTTATGGACTAGTGCATTGAAATTCAGCTGTGGGTAAGAGATGGTTCTTAGGAGATGTCTACTGGAATACTTCTATTTTGTCTTTTTTTAATTCAATTTGATAATAGCTTTAAACTGTGATAGGACAGAAAGTAGACACTTGTCAAAACCCTGGCATCTTTCTCTGTTTTGTTTGTTTGTGGGGTTTTTTTTTTCCCTTCATTGACCATAATTCTTGTGATTTGTCTTTGGGAGTAAGGATTGCGTTGGAGGTGTAAAATTGTACCATGTTGTGGGATTTGCACGGGGTGGCTAAAGATGCTCATCCTGCAGGACTGTACAGGGATGGCATGTTTAGACCCATGTCCTATAGGAATCTTTTGGCACTTGGGGACCAGTTTCTGCAGTACTGGCTGTTGGGATGTAAATGAAACTACGTGACTCTTTTTTGAGGAGAAAAGAGAGGAAATGCAGCTGTCTGCAGAGAAGCACCTGTACGGTCTTGGGCTGAGCAGCAGAATCCCCACAGCCCTGGCTGTGAAGTCGTACCTGTTCATAGAGTGTATTTAATCCTTTCAGTAGGTTTGAATGTGCAATAAACCAGTCAGATAGGGGGGAAAAAAAAAAAGAAACACAAAATGGATTATTGCCCAAAAGCTTTGCATGCAGTCTCATGTGGATTTCTCACTAAAAGGAGTTTAAAAAAGAGATACTAAAGCCCACTACGACCAAAAATCCTATCACGCAAACTCTACGTGCAGCACAACTGACTCAGTGAAAACCAAGTGAGGTGAAGGTGAAGGCCCTTGATTTGGAGATCTATAGGTCAAGTAGCTTTATGTCAATGACGCAGTTGACATATATGATAGTTCCTAATGTCTTTGCTAGGTCAGTGTTTTCTTGGATGCACAACGTAAGAATAGGCAAAGGATCGGTGTTTTGAAAAGTCCGTCTGTTTTTTGCTGTATTTAAAAGCCCTTGTCAAGGTACCTCCTCCGTGCTGACAGTAACGAGAATAGGGCACTGTCTTTTTTAATTACTTCAGTTCTCTTTTAAAAAGCTTCACCACCTCTCCCATCGTGTCGTCTTTGCAATTTTGTGCCACTTCGGTGACGATGAAGACATTTTTTTTGTACCGTTCCCTACATGGATTTGAGGCAGGCCTTAAAGCTGCTTGGGCGGAGGGAAGAACATAAAGAAGTGAGGCAGGATGGGCTTCAAACGATGGCTTGTTCTTCCTCCGCCTGGTTCCCAGGCTGGGGAAGGATGAAATTCCAACAAAGAGTTTGCATGGCTTAAGCCATGGGCTCTCTGGGGCCCGGGGAGCCGTTCGGATAACCTCAGCCATCTGAATTGGTGTGTTCCTTCCCACTGGGTCTGCCAGCACTTGAACTGGTTGGTACTTCTCAAACTTGCCCAAAGAAATAACATGGAGTCTGGTGTTCGTTTTGTCATTTCGTGTTCCACCTTGTTACCCGGATACTCTTGGATCTGACCCGAAGGAAATACAAGGTACAGTGTGTCTTTTGTTCCTGTCCTTAAAAGCAAACCTAAAAGCTGGTCCGTTGGCACAGACCTTGCCCTGATACTGCTCATCAGCCTAAACTCTATGCTCAGGGATGTAGGAAACCACCACTTTGCTCGTTGTTTTAAATCGGGAAGAAACGAGACTGTTTTATGAATGTTAGCGTTAACTTGGGCATTATGTTAGACGAGACCCTGCTTCAAAATAAATAAAAAAAATAAATAAAGGCTGCTGGAAGCTCCAGATGGTGAAATCAGCGTTTGCTCAGCAGTATGTGCTCCGTTCGAGTCGAGGTGGTTATGAAATCCAACAGATTTTGTAAATTAGTGATCCAGCCGCCGGGTCCTCTGGAGCCGGTGCCCAGGTTCAGGGCCGCGTGGCACAGCAAGTTCCCAGAAACACAGTATGGATCTGTTTTTAATTTGTTAATTTTTTTTTTTTTTTTTTTTGTTCCTCAACCACTTTATAATGTATTTTTTTAATTTATTATTTTGTAATGTCATGTTTTAAGTATTGCTGCTATCCTTGTTATTCTTCCCACTGTTTTTATTGCAGATTTATTTTGTGAAAGTTGTACACTAATGTTTCATTTTATGTCTAAATCAAAGTATTTAAAGAAATACTAGTTCTATTTAATGTGGTTATGGAACCAGCTGGAATAAACAGTGATTGTATAGTAGGCTGGACCCAGGAGGTCATGTTCATTTTTGTTACATATGCAATAAACTCACAACTTTAAATTCTTGCTATCCACCTTTTTGTTTGTTAAAATATTCATGGAAGTCCCAGGAAAATCGAGAGGCTCTTAATGAGAGGGTGGTGGTGCTGGGCTTAGCGAAGCTGGAGATGGAGGGTGGTGGTGGTGCTGGTCTCACCGATACCGAGCATCGGTGTTTGCTCCCCAAAGCCCTCACCCTGCTCCGAGGAGCAGCTCCTCTGCGGTGGGGCCGTGGCTGTGGCAGCTCCCACAGGGGACAAGGTAGGGAAATGCAGCTGATTTAACAGATTTATAGGGGCTGCCCAGATAAAACTCCCCCTCTCCAGGCAGAACGCTTTGTTTCATTCATTCTTTAGCTGATTAATTACCAACTGTTACCTTTTTCTCTTCTCACCTTATGGTTTGTCCTGTGATTCTCCCAAACCCTCAATTTTCAGGAAGGAAATTATAACTCCCCTCCCCTTAAGGACAGTTGGAGAAAGATTCATTAAAGTTGATGAATCTCTGAATTCCTTTTTGGGTGGTGTTTGCCTGAGGACGGGGCTGGCGGGGATCAGCAGTGCTCGGTATCGGTGGGCGCTGCAGCAGAACCTTCCCTCTGCGAAGCTGAAAGCGGGGATTTCTTTAATCTTGTTTGAAAAAAACAAAAGGGGAGGTGGGGGGTAATCATTCAATAATGCTTTTTATTCTTTGAGTAACTTCCCCATAGGATGGAGTGCACTAAAATACAATCATCAAACCAGTGTGGAGCTGGGTTCGCCCACCCCCTCGTTCCAGCTGGGACCGAACCAGTTCTGCTTGAGGATTTGGAGCAAGAAACGCTGTCAGTCCCTCCGTGCTCTGCCAAACGCCACTCTTTCACCTTTCCTTTAATAAATACTTCTTGGGGAGTATTCCTGGTCGCTGGTGTCCTCTCGGAGTGCAGACACAGCTCAGAGAAACGGAGGATTTCTGCAGCCTCCTCCAGCGTCTTCGGTTGGCTGCGGAGGAGCTCTGTGCCGTGGGAACTGTCTGAAGACATGATAAAAAAATCTAATATTTCTCTGAAGAAATCTTCCAGAGCTCAGGACCGCCTCTTTTACGGAAGCTCGGCGTGTCAATTCAATTCCTCAAGTTAAATTTCCAGTCTCTGCCTCTTTCTGCAGGACTTACAGACACCTTACAGACTGTGAGCAGGAGCTGCTGGTCTCCTGGAGGGAATTTCTCTCCTGATTTATGCTGCTGCTGTGTCCCGGGCACTCTCTGCCTGGGGAGGGACAGCCCCTGCCCGCTATGAGCCGCTTTAAAAAGGCACGCGGATGGCTTTTAATTCACCAAATTGAAAGAAAACCTCTTTTTATCTTCTCTTGGTGCTTTACAGCCCGATGCCCAGCTAAACCCTCCCTCCGGCTTCACTTTCCAGCCTTTCTTCCCATCTGGCTCGGGGTAAAGCTAAACCCCCCGTAAATAATTACGGATTAAATAAATCCTTTCAGGTGGGGAGGGAGGAGGAGAGGAGGCTGCCAATTTGCTGTCCCATAGGGGACCTACACCCCATAGGGGACCTGACACCCCCCCTGGCAGAGCCCTCCGATGGGGACCTGCACCCCCCCCCCCATTGCAGAGTACCCCCACAGGGG
>JAHREE010150678.1:50002-121021 GCA_033628505.1 Tringa tobata
TCTGTGGGCTCCCTTCCCTGGTTCGTTTCAGGTATAAACTGGGCTGGGTGTTTCTATTCGGGAAGAAAAATAGCGGAGCCGGCGGGGAAAGGCGGATATAAGGTTGTTCTTTGCTTCTGACCCCCCTCTTGTTGTGGAAACACTTGGTGCCGTTGGGACATCTTGACATTTCAGGCATCTGCTGTGGGAGCTGCTACAGAAAAGAAGCCTAAAACACAGCTGTCCTTGGAGTTGAGGGATCTGTGTAAGAGATGCTCCTCCTCTTCCTCCTTCTCTATTGATTTCAGTGCTGGCTTGGCTTAGTGGGAGAGAGCCCGTTCCCCCAAACGGCTGGAGGAAAGTTGCGTTTTCGGGCAAAACTCCTCAGAGACTGGGGAATTGTTGCTCACTTCAGCACGTGTGTGAAGAGAGGAGCGAGAGCTTGCCCAGGCAGCGCTCCTGGACCCGGTTTGGGATGGGTGAAATGTAGGTCGGCTTAAAAAGTCACTATTGTGCCAGGGACCCACTGGTTTTGCAGCTGGGCTCGCTGGAACCCCGGCACGGATCTTGGGGGGATAACGGGCCCTTGCTCCTGTGAGTCTGGCCTGGGAGGTTTTTCTTTTCATCTCACCTTTGCTTTGTGACCTGAAGCATTGTCTTTGAGTGTCTTCTAATACCTTACCATAGAGTCTTATGGAAAAATACTTACACCAGAATAAGTTTTGTTCTCGATGTTTCTATTCAGCTTCTGTAGTGCTTGTCAAAGAAGGTTCAGTTTCTTACATGCAGTGTTGTGGTTCGGTCACTGTTTTGAGACCTCTGATGCTTTTTAAAAAAAGAAAAGCTAGTGTTGCTGCTGTGCACTTTTCTTTCCGTTATCAAGGCTTAACGCTGAGGGACTTTGGCTGGGTTGTCCCTGTGCTTTTTCACAGCGTCTCTCCTTGTGTTTCTTCTCCAGCTTACTCACTGCCCTACAGAACAGCAGATTCTCCTTGCTTTGTTTTGGGTAGGAATCCTAACAGCAATAGCTAATAGCCTTGATGGCTGAAAGGCACGGGCAGCATTGGTGCTGACACCTACAAGAAGATCCCTGTTTCTCTATTGTGCTCTGCGGTGGTTGGTTCCTTTTTCTTAGGGTTTCTGCTGTCTCCATCAATAGGCTTTGGTGCTGTTGCAGGTTTCCAGCAGTAGCGGTGGAAGAGAAGGCAGAGGTCCCTGGTCAGGGGGATAGACTGGACTTTACTTGCTCAGTTATAAAGTGGCCTCCTGGTTCCAGAGAGGATGGTGTGAGAGCTTTTTTCCTCCTGCGACCCGTGTGGAAGGAGATGGGGGGATGTTTGAGACCCATCACTGCAGACTCACATCTTGAGCAGGTTCTGGATTATCCCTGTCCAAGTACTGGCCGTAGGAGCCTGCAGTGCAGACTGTATGGTGGGACCCGTTTTCTCTAGGACTAGCAGAAGCGTAGGGACAGCTTTTAATTACTGAACTGTGGGATTTATAGCTTTGATCTGAGCTTTTCATTTCCAGGATGAATGCCGTGCAAAAATTCCACTGCCTTACACCAGGCTGTTCGATATTGTAAACATCTTAATAGATTTCATGTGCTGGGTGTCTGCGTGGTCTGACTAGATGTTAATAAACAATCATCTTGACAGGAGTTTGTGCCTGGAATACCAAGACTTGGGAAAGGACTCAGACCCACTTCCTGAAGATCTGTAGAGACGTTCAGCCCATTTGGTAGCGCTGCGTTTTGGTAACGAGCCTTCTTCCCTCCCTTTTCCTTTCCTTCCTGGGATGTTTTCCTGTCAACCTGGCTGCAGCCATTCTACTCAGGCAGCTGCCTAAGTCAGGGCACGACTAACAGTTCCTGGAAGAGGGGTTGGGGCAGGTTTTACTGATGACAAGGTACATTCTGGTTTCCAGCACGGTGCTGGCAGCCTGTTCCTGGGCTTGTGTTTCAGGAGCTGCCTCGGAAGTCCAAATTCCTGGGTAGTCCATGCTTTGTCTGCCTGAGAATGTAGTGGGCGTTACTGCCGCTGGCGAGCTACGATTGCTGGCAGCATGGCTTGTGCTTTGAAATTGGACACAAATCACTAAAAAAGTCCTGTGGCAAAAATAGGTGGGGAGAGAAGGCAACTCCAGCGACTTCGGCGGGGCTGGAGAGAGGCAGGAAGCGTGTCTCGGGGGCCAGGAGCTGATTAGCAAACCAGAGAAGCACAAACCCAAGTGCGAGAAACGTGGAGCCCTTCGGGTGTCTTTAAGCGCCTGCTGGAAGAAGCTCCCATTCATTAGTTTGGAATGGATGTCTTTTATTTTTAATTTCTTTCTTTTTAAAGTCATTGTTAAGTGGTTTACTGTGTCACAGCGCCGGCAGCTCGGCGCGGCGATGGGCGTCAGGGCTCGCCGCCGGCCGCATTCTTTTTGGGACAGTCAGAACTGCGCCGCTAATTCTCATCAGAAGCTTGGGGTTGGTCGGTGGGTTTTTGTTTTTTTTGTGGGTTGTTTTTTTTTTGCACGTGGATTTGGTCTGGAGATATTTTAAGTCTCCATTTAAATTATTATTGAATTGAGACATCTTCTTAACTACTTAAAGGAGAGGCGCTAATGGTCTCAGACATCTGTGTGAGCGCTGAAATAATAGCGTGGTGTGTTGCCTGCCCTGGTTGGTGGGTGGGCTCTTCAAGATGCTGCATGTAACTTCAATTTCTCTCCGTAGGGTCTGTACCTAGTGCGATCGGTGCCTCTTTTTAATACAGTGAGCACTAGAAGGTGCAAAACACGCAGGTTACTGGCCGCACCAGCTGTCTTCCAGTAGCAGCCCAGGAGATAAGGTTATCTGTGCACTGCCGTGGTAGTTTGTGTTTGAAATTGAGCTGAATAACGTCCTGATCAGCACTGGTCTGATGAGAAGTAGGGTGGTTTTCTTTTAAACAGGTTACTGGGACAGGGGAAGCTGGGAAATTGGAGAGGGGTAGGCAGGAAGAACAGGAAAAAGAGAAAGAGGCCACTTAGCCGTGTCCTGGTGGCGTGAAGAAGTTATCCTTGCCAAAGCTCTGAGATGGGAGATAATAAGGAATGTTTTTTCTGAGCTGGGATAATCTCGTTCTCAGCAGCCTTCGTGTTTCTTTCATAGAATTTCAGGTTTATTTTGGAACATCTCAGGAGTGATATTTTTCCTCTGGGTCAGTCCTTAAGGGCTTGCCATGATTTAAAATTTGTAACGATCCTTGATAAAGCTTAATTCCTGAGGACTAGAAATCATATTATTTCCGAATGACACCTTTCTCCTAATTACCAGCGCTGCTGTGGTTCCTGCCCTGCATTCGTGAGGGGAACTGCCAATGTCTGATACATAAGTGGGGAAAGTGTTGGGCTTTGGGGAGAGACTTCAACACTGGGCTGTTGCCTGAATCCTGATGCTGTTTCTTAGTGTTTATGACCCAGGATGGGGGAAATTTAAATTAAGCATGGCTTCCTCGCTGGCTTTGGGGGAGCCAGACTCCTTTGCTGATGCTGACAGTCTGTTCACAGGGTGACTTTTGGAGACTGTCATCATCACTTGTAACGAGAAGCAAAGTTGATGAGCTGAAATCAATCTGGGAGTGTGTGTAGGTGTCAGGGTGACCTGAAATGTTTTCAGCTGGCTTCTGAGGACGAGTGCTGTGTTGCTCACGTGGGGTTTGCTCACCTCTGTATGGCGACTAGGCTACTGTTTGTGTTATTTAGATAAACATTTGGACAAGATCTGGTGAGGCAACACATGATATTACGCTGTAGTATGAGGTGATCGGGATTTGTACCAGCTAGAATTTTTCTTTGGGGAATGTAAGGATGGAAAAAGGCCTCAAGTAATATATTTTGTCTAAATAACTTCTTACACTTTTGTTACTGCTTTGTCAATGCCGGCATGCTCTTACCAGGCTGTGGGGGCTGCTATTGCTGGTTCTCAATTGCTGAAAAGACAGTGGTTGGCTTTTTGCAGCTTTTGCAAAACCAGAGTTAGAGAGAGATTTCCACTTCTAGTTCCAAATACCATCCCGAAGATGCGATGCCTTTTTATGTTTGATGGAGGGGGGGAAGGCAACCTCTCCCCGATGCTTCTTGCAGATCTTTTTTGCTTGAAGGTACCCGCTGGCCGGTAGCGGAAGGAAAGCTTGCCCACACACCCATGGCAAGTATGAAATGCTGGATACACACGTTGTGGTGGGACAGCAGAGCGGAACAGGCAGTGGTGCTGACAGCAGAGCGATGGCACTGCCTGGGACACTTTCCTCCTCTCCCTGCTCTCTCCGTAGCACTGTAATGCAATTTGAGGGAGATGACAGCAGCGGCGTAATGGGGAGGCAGGGGGGGGGAAAAAAGCTTTTTCTCCCTTGCAGGAAACCGGCAGCGTAGGGCGTTTGGGATTTCCAGCTACAGATGAACAAGACTGGCAAGAGCCATCCGCAGTAACTTGGCAAGCGTAAATAGTTCATGCCCTCTCTTCTATATTGTTAAACCAGAATCCTATTGTAGTGGAGCAGGCTTCATTGTGTATAAACTGGGAGGTGCTCTTGGATCGGGTATGGCTGGCACAGACCGGCCCACGACAGCAGGGACGCACCTCGGACTCGAGCACGGTATCTGAAAAGCACTCCTCTTAATGTTTCTGTGTTTGTTTAGCAGTTTGTGGCTGTTTTTACTGACCCTCTGTCCCAGATGGTTAAATAATCTGTTTGATGTTATACTGTTGCAACACCCAGGAAAAGAATTTATATTCTGCTATGTGAAGGCTTCAGCAGTGTTGGACACTTGACTGCGATGACTAAGGGGTAGGCACGCAAACTTGTAGCCTGGAAACAGTTGTGTCCTTAGCAAATGGTCTGACTGCAGCCTGTGTAACCTCTTAGCTGCAGCCTGTAGTGGGTCTTGTAGTCTTTTCTTGGGGTGGAGTTGTTGGAGACCTTGCAGTCTCCTAAATCTGTATGGCTGGACCTGGAGAATTAACGTGCAGTGCTGCTTTCCTTGCTTCTACCTGGCCAGCTGATAACTCATTAATTTTTGAACTTTATTAGGCTCAGAAAAGACTCGTGCGGGATGTGGAGATTCCCTAAATCTGGCCACGATACGATTTCACCGTTAACTGGTTCCAATGTAGGGATATGCTTACCTCAAATACAACCTCTTTGCTTTTCTGCTATTTTAATGCATTTCTGCTTAAACCCTGCAACGGCTGCTGCCACGTGGTGTGGATGAAGCCAGACCAGCTCACTCTCCTGAGCCTGGAAGGCTGCCCTTGGTTTCTGCCGCCGGCTGGGCAGGAATCACTTGGCCACAAGGGCAATGTGTGGCCATGAGCAAAACCCAGCCTGGCTTTACAAAACCAGTTGCCTCCTGGCTTGAAAAAAATCTTGTAAAAACTGGTTATTTGAGGCACTTGAGTGTAGGACATAGGTACTGCTCTTTGGACGGGTTGGTGGCAAACCCTTCTCGTGCAGCAGTTTTGGGGTGTAATAGGCAAATTTTTGTACTCTTTCCAGCAGGAATGGGTGTGGAGTGGGGACTTGCTTGGGTATTGCATGTGTCTTCCAAGGTTTCTGTCTACTTAAGGCAGTTTAAGACTCTTCACTGCAGAGTGAACTTGGCCCCTTGGCTCATTAGGTCTCGAAGATGGCTCTTGTATGTATTTAAAGCCTTCAATTGAATGTGTAAAAGCATCTTTCAAAAGCAGTGCTTGATCTTGGAGTAGGAACGTGTAGTTTGAGGCCGGTTGGGTATCTCGGCAGAGTGTCAGTGGCTGAAGTTTAAGATTTTCCCCCTTTTTTGCAGTTTATTTTAGCATCTTATTTCTGTTCTCCCAGTTATGCTGTGGTGGATGCGTGAGTGGAGAAGATATCTGATTTTAATCCTACAATAAAAGTTTTCCAGGGCATTTCTGTTCAAAGCTGTAACAAATGCTGGTGGAGCTTGGTGTGAGAGGAGGTGACAAGCTGCGCTGTGGGAACATGACTGTTTTAATCAGGTCTGGCACTGAAAACCTTAACGTGAAGCCACAGCTTCTGGCCACCACTGGCCACTGACCTTTGAAATTATGTCAAGTGCAGATGCTTAACATAGTTCAAAAAAGGTATGTCTGTAGTAAATGGAATATGTGACCTGTGAAGTCATTCTTTTTGGAAGTCCCTGATTCTGGGATGTTTGACACCTAGGATGGTTGGTGGCAAACTTTTAAGTCAGTACTTCTAAAAATACTGTGCAGATCGACACAGAAACCTTCCTTTTTTTGCTAAGGTGGGCTACTGCAATAAGGCAGGGATTTACTTTTTTTTTTTTTCCCTTCTGTGCCACCTCAAGGTCAAGCCTTAGCTTTTGTATCATCAGCAGCTTTGTGAAGTGAGGTGGGGTATGCTTTGCAGACTGCAGCCAGCCTGGAAAGCAAAGCTTCTCATGATAGGTTTGGGTCACATTTAAAATAAAATTGAAATTAAAAAAAAATCCACTGTTCCTTTCCACATTCACTCATGGTGGTGCATTATGTTTTTTCGGGAACACGATTTCCCAAGTGCAGTTTAGATCTTTGTTTCCAGGGTTGGGCAGCAGCTTAACGTCTAGGATGCCATCGCAACCTGTTAATCCTTTATGACTTTAAAATCCTCTGGCTGTTACTGTGACTAAAACTAATTCTCTGTGCTTTCCAGCCCTGTTGATTTTCATCTAATTTGTCCCTCGCTGCTGCTTGTAACAGTGTTTGTTGGTTGTGTCCTGCCTGTCCCTCCTCTGCTTCTCCCGGTGTCCCCCATAAACTCAGCTGGGAGAGGAGCAGGCTGCTGGGGGCTCATCCAGGTGAAAGTCGTAACTTCTAGGGTTACTCTGCCCAACAACCTTAAACTCCTTTTTTCCCTGTGTCTGGTCAAAAAAGGTGCTAAGATGGGAACCTGAAGGCTCCTGCAGACCTGCATCCAACTTGTTGAATAACTCCTTAAAAGGTTGCACTCTAGTTTTCTTTGTTGCGTTATACCTTTTAAAGGTGACACTCTTTAAAAAAAGAAAGATAAAAGGAGAAATAACACTAAGGATTTGGAGGGGAAATGCTGTGTCCTTTCTCCTGAGAGCATTATGAAGTACAAGTGACAGAGGAGCACTCTCCTATGTGTATCCTGGGGCACGAAGGGCTTTTCTCTTGTTCTTTCCCACGTGGCCGCTGGGTTGATGGGAAGAGAAGGTGTTTGCAATTAATGTTACGTAGAGCAGTGGTAAGTATGTGCAGCACCTGGTAGTCTGTGGCGTCCAGCTTTTTCAGACACTGGTAGGTTTAATGATGGTGTCATTCAGAGAAAGGAGCCTCTGCCCCTTTCTCCTGGGATACGTGTGAGTTCGGGGCAAGAAAACTGAAAGTAAAACTCCTTCTGGGAGTGGTGAAGCTGTAAATCACATGTTTTCACATGCTCTTCCGTTTGTCCCCACCCTTAAACCACAAAATCATGGCAAAACAGTTCTTTAAATTGATGGTTTGGGAGATAGGCTGCGTGCCCAAGGAGGTTGGGTCCATGTGTATATGCTGCCAGGGTGATCTGCGGAGCTGCCAGTGCCTGAACTGTTGCTTGAGCACCAAATGCCAAGTTGGTACCTCTGTTTGTGGTGTGGGAGGGAGGTTTGGGATTTTGGGATTACGCTGTGTGATCCTGCACATGCCAGAAGTCTGAAGCAGACGGAGAAGAACCTTTTACAGGAGCTAACTGCAGAGATGCCTTTTCCCCCCTCAAAGCCTTGAATTTTCACTTTGCTCTCAAAATGAGCCACTCAAGGCAATGGCATTAACTCCCCTTTCCATCCAGACTTCTTGAATTTAATTTTTTAATTTATTTTTTCTTTAAGGCTCGATTTGATAGGGGAAGCAAATGATGGATCCAAAGCTCCCCATCTCTTGAGCTGAGCGTGGGGTTTTTTTGCATTCATCAAGATAAGCAGTCTCGTGCTGGTCAGAGAGATGTGATGATCTGGAGCCCGGTTATTCAGCAGAAGGACTGATGGGGGTCGTGGGAAGGCACTGAAATGTCCAGCAGTTGACCTTGATGCCAGTCATCAGAAGGTATCAGAAGCTTTCAGTGGTGTTGAATTAGTAGTTGCCCATTTTTGGAAAACAAGTACATCTGGTTCAGAACAGTCTTATGTTTTAGAGAAGAGCTCACAGAGCGGAGATGGGATTTGCAGGGAAAACTGGTATCGCTGTAGGTGGCTAGCTGTTAGGTGGGTAAGATGACACTGGACAAATTTCTTTCCTCTTGTACTTGGTATTAATAGAAGCAATAAAAATGGAGATGGAGTGTTTAAAAAAATTATGATTAAGTGATATTGTCACCTTAATGGAATGAACTGCAAGTGCGGTTGGTTAAAAGTCTTGTGATGTACAGGCCATTTCCTGTAAGTCCTAAACTGACTTGAAAGTGGGAAAAAAATAGTTAGGGATTTGAACGCAAGTAATCCCTAAAAATCTGCTCTCTTAATTGCTCATGACAAAGCAATTTTCATTAGTCTGGAGCAATGACACACAGATGTAGCTCATACCCTGTCAATCCATAGCCTCTCTTCCCAAAACATCTGCTGATGGGATCTTGGTAACGCGGGTGACTGAGAATCGACTGTAAAAATACTCAGCGGAGCAGGTGAATGGTCAGTTTTGATTTACTTGCTGCAAAACGTTTCTAGTGTTATATTGTCTTATGTTTTGGCGTGACAGAATCAATTCTCTGGCTTTCTGCAGTAGGATTGTGTTACCTGGCTCTTAATGGAGAAAAAATTGTTCTCTTTCTCTTCTGTTCCTTGATCTTTCTCAGATCTCAGGAATCCTGTCTTCCTCTTAGAGGGTGTTTGTGTCTGTCTAAAATCCTTTGGTAAACCAAGCCAGCTGCTAATAGCTTGTGACACGTGTCAGGAATATTTTAAGATCTATAAGCCAATTCTGTTATTAAATGATCTTCTAGTTTATCGTTCCTCTTCAGCACATACTATGGGTCCAAATATTGGTGGAGTAGCTAAATGGATGCGGTTGTCATAATTCTATTCCTGTTCTGTGCTCTTTTGTGTGATAACCGTAGCTGGTTGTGCTGTTTTCATAGCAAACTGAGCAGCTGCTGGAAACCAGGTGGTCTTGCCTCCAAGGCACTGCTGTCTTCAGGAAGCCGGGGGTAAGGCTCTTTGGTTTTGGGATGGTTTTTCACTTTTGCCTGAGCTGGGGGCAGCACTTTGTGGCACCCTGCTCAGCAGCAGCCCTGCTGTGGGTCCACATCTCATTCTCTGCCGTTTTCCCTTTGCGAGGCAGTGGCAGTAGTTGCCTTGCGTGTGGGAAACAGGGCTTGTTTGCACACAGTGGTTCTCGACGGGCTTATGATCAGGGGATTCTTAATTTTCGGTTGGGATGATGCCGCTTAACACGATCGACCGCTGTTAAACTCTCCCTGCTTTTGCTAAGTGGCTGTTCCCGGGAGCAACCCCCAGCAGAGCCCGAACCCTTTGAAATGTTTCAGTGAAATGCTTGACAGTAAGTCAGGCTGGTTTATTTCCCCTATGTTGTGCTTTCTGTGTTTGTTTTTTTTTTTTCTTTTTTTTCAGGGCTGAATTTTTAGCTTTTCATTTTGCTGGTTGTCACAAGCCATGCATTATTTAAGTAGCTTCTCTTTGTTTTAGCAGCTTGAAACGAGCCAGAAATTCACCTTGCTCTCAGGCTACCAGCAGACGCCTTTGCTGCCCGCAGGCACAAAGTAGGAGTTGATGCTCTTCTGTCAACGTAGGTGAGCAACGGTGGTGTTGCTGTGTGGGGGAGAGGCTAAATCACACCATGATTTGATGGTGCTGACATCTCTTTCAAGTTGCTCTTTTATTTATTTCCCCCCCCCCATTCGGTTGGGATTTCAATTCCTGCCTCCCCTGCAGTGCCTTCTGTCTAGTCCCGTTGCCTTGAGCTAGAGGCAGAAAATCGCGCTTTGAGCTCCCATCTTGGGTATGTGGGAGCTCGAGATTTCAAATGCTGTAAGTTGGGGGGGGGAGGAATATACATTACACGGTCTATAGGAGCAGGGGGTCTCCCCTCCACTGTCGCTTTAAATTCCAGCTCTGTCTGAAGATGCTCATCGCAGCACAACTGTGAGGTGGAGGGAGCAGGTTTGAGTTCTGCTCCAATTACTGCAGTCCAGAAACGCCTGCATATACCGGGAGTTTAAATATACGCACCGTATCGATGCCTGCTATTTTTAGGGCAGGCTAAAAATACCTAGCCTGGTGTTTGCAGGGATTTTGAATGGGTTTTGGAAATCCTCCTGTCAGCATTCTGTGTGCACCTGGGACCTGCTTCACCTCGAAGCAGCTGATCCGTGAACTCATAGCAGTGGTTGGGGCCAGTGGTTTTGTAGATTATATATTTGCATGTACGAGAAGCTTGTTTGGGAAATACATGTGACTTTGTCAGTCTGAGAGCTAGTCAGTTCAGAGAACAGTTACACATAAGTCCCTGACTGTCTGTGATTTTTCTGGTAGCTCTTCTGTTAATAGGTTCTTTTCCTCTTAAGTTGATGAAGGAGAAACCTAAACGGGGAGGATTTTATTGCCTGTGTGGTGAAACAACTTGGATGTGCAGAGTCACGATTACATGGAGTAACACGGGAGAACGGAGGGGAGATTTGGTGGAACCGTATCATCAGCGTGGAGGTTTTCACTGCGCTGTCAGCGGGTGGCTTCAAGGATGTAACGAGTTTTGTGTCACCCTGGTGCTGTACAGGAACTCAAGTCCTGTTTGCGTGCTGTAGTGCAGGTGGGAACTTTTAAGAAAAAGGAAGGAGAAAAATAAAAAAAAGGTTGCAAAGTGTATATCTGCCTGTTGCCAGGTCTCTTTCTTTTTAGAATGGTTCTAGTATCCTGTCCTTGACTGTATTGCAGAAATGCTGATGGTCACGTTGGAGCTTGGTTATAGGTAGCCTTATTCTTTACCTATAAATAGGTGCTGAAATCACTGAGGTGGTGTAGGATAGCTCTTCTTTCCATCTGTCTTGCTTACTTTTTTATTATCTTGTTTATGTAGGGCAAGACCCCAGGGTGGCTTTGATCTTGTTACTTCACGTTCTTGGTGGCCTAGTGCTATAAACATGAATAAACTTCTTATTCTTGCCACTAGATGGAACTGGCCTGTGCTTATAGGTATTTGTTTAAACTTGAGCTCTGTATTGAGTATTGACAAAATGAATTGCAAGCTCTCGGTGGAAGCTTGGATTTTACCCTCAAAGCAGTGCTTTATTAAGCTGCTCAGGATTTTATGCAGTCCATTTTGAAATAGAAAAATGGTACATTGCCAGTGCTTTCCAGGCTTGGCTTTTTGTTGCTGTTGCCTTGACTGTGTATTACAGTTAATTCTATTTATTATATTCTTGCTTTGAAACCACCATGACTCTTCTGGTGATGTGTGGGCATCTTTCTCTTGTACAAGGGTGTAGACACTCTGTTATCCCAAATTTTGTTTCAGGTTATTTCCTGTACCTCTTTCTTGGTGCTGGAGGTCGAAGTGTGCATGTTCTTCTCTACGGGAACCGGAGTCGCCTGAATATGGTCTTAATGTTCATCTTGGGGCTCATCCCTTGCTCTTGGGTGCAAACTGCTGTGGTTTAGCCAGCACTGGATGAAGCACTGTTTGGGAGAAGACATTTTGGTGACTCTGAGCATTTGTGGTGTTGATCCACCCATGTGTACACACACACTCAGCTCTGCTAACACACTGCATGCCCCTGGAGGGGAGAAATACCCGAGCCACTTAGCTCTGCTCAGCACAGACCTGAGCAGATGCCTGTCTGGCCTCTGTCTGTACCCCGTGATGCTGCAAAGGATGACCTGTGGCTTCTACAAACATCCCTGTTCATCCCCAGCCAGTCTTGGGGTGATCCTTCACCATTTTTCCCTGCCAAGAGGTTCCTTTGGTGAGCCTGAGCCTGCATGGAGGCACCTCAGATGAGGCGGGCACCAGCTCTGCAGGGGCTGGTGGCTGTTGCAAGGAGCACTTTGTAGGACCAGAAGAAGTGGTTGGTGTGGGTACGTGAGCTGAAGAGGCCTGGGTGCTGCTCCTGGCTTTGCTGCTAGACTGCTTGATGGCCTTTCCTACACTGATCCTTTCCGTGCTTCATTTCTCCATCTTTTAAATGGCAAGAAGTGGATTGATCTTCTTTTCTAAAACGGTGAGAGGGATAAGGATGGGGAAATGCTGTGCAGGACTAGGTGGTAGCTATTTACAACTACCAGGGAAAATACAACTGTAGTAATGCGGCTGTGACCTTTTAAAAAGGACAAGCGTTTCGCCAAGCACGCTTACGGTGATCCAGCACTGAGCTGCTGCTCCAGCACCTGTCTACAGTGATGAGATTTCATGCCATTCTGGCAAATAAAGTAAGATTTTTTTTCTTCTTGATAAGGCAGAAACTGAAAAACCTTGTGGAAATACTCCCAAAATCTTGCTCTTGAAGCATTTTCAAAGCATCCACGTGCCCATGAGGCTCTTGGAGCTGCTTACTGGAAACAGGGTGTGCTACTGAAGTTTCAGGGCTTAAATATAGGGTTAGTTGTGTATTTTTATTAATGCTGGTTAGAAGAGGCCTCTCCAGTTCCCTCACCCAATGTCCCACTCAAATTTGGACCACCACCACCAGTGCTGGGACCAGGTGAGCGTGGCTGTTTGTAGCCAAGCCTTGGAAACCTTTATGGTGGAGGTTCCCTCCAGAGAAGACAGCTTCAGGCTGGGCTGCTGGTGCCCTTTGGGTGTGTTAAGCAAGTGTCCTGCCCTGCAAACAGGGAAAAGGCTGCTGCCTTCCTCCTTTATCCCGCTGCTTGGCTGTGGACCTCAGCGGGAAGAGGGTGCCCTTCTGCCTAAAGCCATCCAACTCTTGGCGCTTCCTGTGAAGTGTGGCTTGGGTTTTGCCTTTTATAAGTGCCAAAATACAGGGTTTTTTAAAATTCTTGTCTTATCCTTTATTAAAATATTTTGAAGGTGGTAATGACTAGTTCCCTGGGGTGGATATAGATATGAGCATGTAGTATGTGTCTGAACTGATTTCTTCATTCTGCTGTCCCTGCTGCAAGTCCTGTTCCCTGCAGAGGAGGTTAAGTAGAATTATTGAGAAGGAATTTATACTGTTCTTTTGTACTAGCAAACAGGATTTTTATAGCAGACCCACCATTTTCTTCCAACTTATACATCAGTAAATATTTAACAATACAGATTCCTCCGTGCTCTTATAACAAGATGAATACTTCTCAGTAAGAAGACCTCCCTTCTCGTTCCAGTGATCAAATTGTGGTTGGAGTTCCGGTACGTATTTGGCCGCTCTGCGATAGCAGGAATTGAGAGCTATAAGCTGACAGAGCATAAAATGGAAACCTGCTGTTCAGGTTGCAGTGATTCCTCTGATCTCCTAATCCTGTTGGGGAGCCTCCAGCCGGCTCATTGTGCTTCTCTCGGAACAGGTCCCAAAAGCTTGGTCCTGTGAAAGGACCCTGATCCCTGTCATGCACTCTTTGAGAGCAAGTGGCCTATCCTGGAATTTGTACCAAACCCTCATTGAGGAGATGTGTCATAAATCAGGGAGGTCTCTCCTTTATAATAGCAGATGATGGCAAGAAAGTGTGCTCTGTAAATGTGACTTGTTCCTGTGTTGGTTCACAACACAAGCACAAAACACGCACTTATATACTGCCCTGCCAGGGCTGCAGCTTCCTTCAGACATGCCAAGAGCAAGGATGCTCTGGAACTGAGCTCAAAGCATCTCTGGTCCCTCTGGAGTTGTGCCTCGGCTTGATGGCCCACAAGGGAATTCAGGGTTTGATGGGGGTGTCTCCATTTCAGCAGCATGGTGTCTCCTTTTGTGGTTCAGCTCCTCAACAGCAAGGCTGCCAGGTTGGACCCGTGACATTGGCTCTTCTCCTCGGTGCCAGCGTTCCTGCAGCGCTTGTGTGTGTTGCAGCTTCATGGCGTGAAGGGCGATAGGGATCTGAGATGCAGGCTCCACTGTGTTGTCCTGTGGCAGCTCAGACAAGTGGCTTTTGCTCCTCTCACCAGTAGATGGTGGCAGAAACACCACTATTGAGTTGATGCATCCCGTTTTTGACTTCTTGGAAGCAGGGCACCATCCACACATGGGGAAGTTTTGAGTCCTGAATGGACAGAATTGTATCTCTCCCCCCTTTCTGTGATTGCATAGCTATAAGCGTCTCCCTGTCCTCTCCAGAGAGGCTTCTTGAGCCTGACTGCACTCTTCACTGGGCTCCCAACTGTTGGAACAGAAGACAACAGAAACATGTCTGCTTTTAGGCACTGAGAAAGTGGTGCAGAAAAATATCCTTATGGAGAGGCTGTGCTGGGGGACCAGGAGAACCCCCAAAATGATCTAGCGGCTTAGTCTTGGGAAAGCCTGGTTAGGGTGCTGCTGAGTTTGCCTTACTCTCTCCTGGTTTTATTTTGTATTCTAGTTCCTCCTGCGAGCCTGACTGCCATGCCTGGGCACTGACACCTTCAGGTACTGCTGCTTAAAATGGCAGAAAGAGGTGGAAATGAAGAAGTAACTGAGCTGAACAGCTTCCGTAGTCACAGAGGGAAAGGTGAGTACCGATTTGGGCATATTTCCAAAACTCTCTCTCTGTAAAACTCTGCTTACAAGCAGCAGGATCCATAGATACTAAACTTGCAAGGTCTGTTTGGCTGTGTCACACGCTGCTCTGTTACACCGACTTCACAGCCACCTACAGAAAGTTCTCTCATTTTATGCTGACATGCAAAATATTTGGCTCTTGCCTTTCTCATGTTGTACTGCCCGAAGGCAGGTTGCTGACTTCTTGGGAACAGCAAGTAGAGGTATTTCAGCAGATCTGAGGGGCTTGTGGTGTTCCACCCTCCTGAGGACCTCCCAGGAGAGAGGCTGGCTTTGCGTTCCTGTCCTTATAGGGTGTAGGCGTTGGCACCCGTTCCTTCAAGAGCGGAATTCAAAATGATGCTTTCTGTGGATGCCTGAAAGGCTATAAATGAATATCATGAATACTTATGCTAAAGCATAAGCCAAAACATCGGAGCAAATTGTATGAGAGCGTGGTTGTATGCTGTCTCTGTAGTACAGAAGCCCTCTGTTCCTGGCTGGATGTCTCTCCTGTGTTCCAGCTCAGTATCATCTATATTCCACTCTTGACAAGCTTTGAGGGACAAGGATGTCCTCTAATAGTAGGATTTCTTCTGCACCCACAGTCAGGGGCCCATATCAGGCTTGCAGAAGGTTTTCCTGCAAAGTGACACTCTTTTGGAAGAGGGTGAATTGCACAGAGAACCTTATCTCTCTTCTAGAATACACTGCACATTAGTAAAATGTATTGTCTCTGAGATAATGAACGTTCAGGACTTCTCTGCAAAAATTAGGAATTACTCTGTACATGACTTGTTCAGAATAATTTTTGCAGCAGCTTGACTCATGCTGAAGCTTGGGATGGAAGAATCTCTGTATAAGTGTCAGAGTGACTGTTTCACTCATGTGCCTTTGGTCTCTTGAGCTGTAGCTTGTGCGGGTGTTTTGCTCAGAGGGCCGAGGGAGGCAGGAGTGGCTGTGACAGTAGCTTCCAGAGGAACCAGTGACCTTTGAGCACTTCTTCCCTGTTGCTGCAATGCAAATGTGAAGATTGATTATTTTTTTTTTCCAGATGTTTTGGTGCTTATGCCCTGTGATTTCAGTTGTTTACCTGTAGCAAATAGCTAAATTTACTTACTTTACTACAGACCGGATAAACCGCAGGGACGAAGGTCTTATCACGATATCAGACTCCTCGGATGAAGAATTACCTTTGTTGCCAGAAACGCCAGCAGAGCAGCAGCATGAGGAAGATGACGATGATGTAGTCATCTTGGCAGAGGTGACTTTTCATTCTTGCCCTGTTTTATTCATAGCTGTTATAGCCAACTCTTGTGCAAATATCTGATGCGTTCCCTTGAGAGTCCTGTCCAGTTACAGTAATTAAGGATGTCTGAAATGAATGTTAAAATGACAGCATTTTGCTGGCTGTAAGTGTTTAATCAGATTTTGGGCACAGGAGGGGAGTAGTAGACTATTAAACTACATCGTATTTAAAGTTCTACTTAACGAAGGCTGTAGCTTCCATAAAGTTATCTATCTAAATTCAGAAAGGTGGAGTGCTTTGTAAGAGGTTGTGATGTTCCTTAGAAGGTGGGTTTTCAAAATGCACTTTGTATGCTTTATATTCCTCTGGGCTGTTTGGATTCTTGTTGGGCTGTTGCAGGCACTTTTGTTTCTGCAGTTTTGCAAAACCAACCCACGTGATAAATCTCTTTCCACTGGCACAGAGGAAGGCCAAAGGCTTTAGCTTACTCTGATTATTTTAAGTGTCTGATTTCATATCTAAGTTATATTAAGGAGATATTCCATTTTTCTCTTAGAGTAAACAGAGGCATTGAGAAAATGTGTTGCAAAGCTGACCCTTCTGTTTCTTAGTTGAGAACAGTTGCAGAGAATTTTCACATTCCGTTGGCATGTAGCAGTCCTAACCTGCCAGGGGCAAGAAGGTGGCCAGAGATTAACATTTTTGAGCTTTGGTTCCTGCTGCCCGTTTAAATAAACTGGTGAGAATGCAAATATGCTATCAGTTAGTTCCTCCTTCCCAGAGCCTTGTACTGGGAAGGAAGCAGGGACTGGGGTGAACTCAGGCAGTTATTGCAGTCTGAAAGTCCTGTGCATCCCCAGTTGTGCCAAATGTTCTCTTAGCACCAGGGGATGGACTGAGGATGGAGTTCAGTGAAACAAAGGTATGTGGTTTGCAGTTTTATGCCATATTAAGCATCATGCTAAGCAGACTTTTCATCTGTTTCCATCAGAAATTTGATTAGATGCAAAAGATCATCTGGGGCAAGGATTCTCTCATGCAGACGAGAACTCCTACTTACTCTTGTCTGTCTTCTTTTTAGACCCCAAAGTATCAGCAGCTTCTGCGTCCCAATGTCATCAGACCTGCTGCTCAATGGCAGGGTGCTAACACCGTGGGAGAAGGAGGATCTAAAAGTGCTGTTGGGCCTTTGAGGAGCATATATCTGCAAGATGAGAATTCAGCTCTGCTGTGCCAGGGAGACCGGTATAATCACATGGTAGAGAGCAATGCTGGACCAAGTAGGGATGAGAACGTGAACTTTGCCTTGCCTGGAACATCTGACCTTAATGGCCCCAAGTTTGAACTTACAAGTAACCAGGAGCCTGGCCCAAGTTTGCTTCCAGCAATAAAGACAAGTCCACAGCCAGTTGGTACCAGAGAAATCATTAGTCTGGGGAATGCAGACCTTCCACCGCAACAGGAAGAAAAGGTGGAAGCCCAGGGACAGCAAGGAAAGGACGTGGAGCCAGAGCAAAACCTTCAAGGAACAGCTGCTGCAAGTACCACAGACCAGGAGGTCCATGAGAAGAGCCAGCTGGGTCACCCATACTTCCAGCCATTGGAAGGAGAGGCACATGCTGTAGTCAATGGTTGTGCTCCTCAGCAAGGGCAGCCTGAAGCAGACTCAGGATCTTTGAGGGCAGGTGGAGAGGAGGCTCCCGGGCCAGCCTTCCCCCGACCTGAACCCCAGCAGGATGGGATTCCAGGTCCTGCTTCACCCCAACCGGCTCATCCACCAGAAGAAACGGGTCAACAGGCAGTGATAGACAATGAACAGCCAGGTCCGGCGTTCCCGGCACAGGGCTCTCAGGAACTCAGCTGTAGTAACGTGCCTGAACAAGGAGCTGCTGGGCAGGACCAAGACCTCACTGTGCTGCTCATCAGAGAGACAGTAAGTATTCCCAGGCCTTCTCTGACTTCAGCCTGCATCTTATTTTCAGACGGGTTTTTCAAGGTGTGTGGCGTTTCACATGCTCAAACAACAGCCTTATTGACTTCAGCTGCAAATCCTCCTCATTTGGGCTGAGAATCAGCACCAGGAGAGGAGTGTGCAGTGAACTGTCTTGGAGAACCTGGGTTTGAAAGACTCAACCCTGGCGCTATGGCAGAATTGGTCAGAAGATGCGGATCTTGAGGGCACTGTTTGCTTTGGGACGAGCTCTTGGCCAGAGAGATTTAGCAGAACTGATTGCAGGGTCTCAAGGGTACAGTGAGGTGAAATAACATGTGTCTGTTCCTTTAAAGGCTGCTGCCCTCTCAGTTCTGCCAGTTTGCTTTTGTCTGGCTGATTCCTAACCCAACTCTGTGGAGCTGGTTTAGATGCAGAGCTAAACTGAGCCACTAAACACTGGCAAAGGGCTAGACGGTGGGGTAGAGAAGGCTTAGAGACACATGGCTGAGAGCTGTGGCTGCTTTTGGTTGGCTCTCCTAAAGCAGTTTGGTCCATGGCCATGTTAAGGCCACCATAGCTGTCAGGGGTAATGCAGTGTGGATTTCCAGCCAGTAGCACTTGAGAATCACTGGATAAGCAGTGTGAAGACTCGTGTGTGTTGACTCCACACACTCTTTCCTGATTCTGCGTGTGAAGCTTGGCATGAGGGACACTCACTACAGGAATTGAGCCACCCAGAAGAGTTCTCTTTAGCCTTTGGTATATTCAATAGCTTGGACAAGATGTTCTTGTTTGTTGTTTTTTCTCTTTAAAAAAATAATCAGAAACCAAAACCAACAACCAAAGCAAAAAAAAAACTAGAGGGGTGCTTCACATGTCTAATGTTTTCCCCTCCAGTGCACACACTCCTCCCCTTGATTGCTGGGGAGGAAAGGTGTCTCTTGATACCTTATGGAATACTTTTTTGCAAACAAGTGTGTCTTACTGCATCTGTATCTTCCACCACCACCCTCCAAGTATTCCTTCCACATCCCGTATCTGAGTCTTTTCGGGAAAACTGAGGTTAAGGAAAATATTCTTTAAGTAGCAGTCCAACAAAATTCAGTTCTTTCCAAGTAAGACCTTGTGGATCAGTGACGTGCTTTGAGACGGGCAAGTAGATACTCTTCCATTGTCATTGCTTGACAACTCTGACCAGTTCAGTCTTGCAAAGCAAAATACCATGTGGTGCAATCGATTGCAAATACCTCTTCAGAAACCCAGCGAGAGAGAGGAGCAAAGGGTGCTTTTTGCTACGTGGCTAAGGCTGGGAGAGCTTTCCCAGTAAAGGTTTGTTGTCTGTTCTGGTCTCACTGCTGGTGTGTCTGGGTGCTTTGGGTGGGTATATGTGGTGGTGGTGTGTTTTGGTTTTTTTCCTTCTACTTTGGAATGTTGTATTTCAGCACACAACCTGGAACTCCTTAATCTTCTGTCT
Source organism: Tringa tobata (assembly GCA_033628505.1). NCBI lineage: Eukaryota > Metazoa > Chordata > Aves > Charadriiformes > Scolopacidae > Tringa > Tringa tobata. Next base: position 69,274 of record JAHREE010150678.1, read on the forward strand.
GACGGTAAATATTAGCTTTGCTTGTGTTATAGATCATACCTACGTGCCTCTCCTCTTTTCAGCCAGCCTGAAGCACTTGTTAGGCAGCTGCTCATGGCCATTCACATCGGTACCCCTGCTCTTCTTATGAGAAAGAGCTGTTAGCAATCATCCTGTGAAGCAAAGGAAAGCCAGCAGCTTTCAGTGTCCAGGCTGGATGGATATAAATGGTCTCTTGAAATCCATTTTGGCCCTTGTCTTGGGATAATTACCTATAAATCTCAGTCTTTCGTGCTGTTGCTGGGTTGTGCTACACAGCTCCTCTAATACCTACGTAACCTTTAGCTTTTCCTACTGTAGGAAGCAAGGTTCCCAGATGTGAAGAAAGAATATATTGAAGAGCTAATCAGCATCAAGAACTGCAATGACTTAAATGTGTAAGTATAGAGCTAAGAGCCAGGGTGTATCACACAATAGTCTGGCTGCAGTCACATTTCCATGTCCCCCATTTGCTAACGAAGCTGTTCTAGAGCACATCCAGGCTGAGAGTCAGCACTGCTTGATAGTCCCAGGGGGGAGCAGGGAATTGGTTTTTTTCCTTCTAATAGATCTTTCTCTTAAATCCTCTCTAATTGTGCTGTAGCTTCTCTGCTTTTAAGATCATGTGCTTATTTAAAGATATTACATATAATTTCCCCTTAACTATTACTAGGATTCTTAAAAGGGGTGACTGTCAGGGTTAAGGTGTTGAGATGGCCTCTATAAAACAGAGTACAAAGGTGCGTTGGTGAGTTTTGAGTTGGAGAAAATACTTTCCTGCCTCTTCATTTCACTGGCTTTTGGCTTGTTCCAGGTAAAGCTTGACACTTTTGGAGTCCATTATTTAATGTCATGATGTTGTCTTTTATCCCTTTTACTTAATCAAGTAGCAGTGCTGCTGTTTGAGTTCTCTGACATCACTTTTTGCAGATAGAATAGAGCAAACTCATTTAAGGTCTGGTAGGATTGATTCTGGCTATCTGTTGATGGACTGATTTTGGTCAAACTGAGCAGAATGTGAGAAAGGAAGTAAAGGGAGTGGAAAATCAGTGTGAGGACTGTTGCTTTCCCAGTTGTCTTAGCAGCTTGAGAATACCTTAGTGTTCATCATGCTTGGTATGTCTGAGTGTCATGTTAGAATCAAAAGGTTTTAAGAAAAGTAATTAACCTTATTGATAAGTTGCATCATCTCCCTACCCTTTTGGGCAAAGCTTGGGCAGCTGAAGAGCAAAGGATTGCGTGTGTTGGCACAAGGGACGCGGAGGGGAGAGTGGCTTGAAGTAAATCACTTGTGACTTGTGTCTGATGGTAGGTGGCCCCTCTCTCTGCAGCTGTCACCCCTATCTCAAACACATTGAAACTGGTTATTATGTGATACAAGAATGAAGAATAGGTGTTGGTTGCCAGAGTATTCACTCCATCTTGTATGAATCCAATGCCCTTTCCAGTTAACTAGGGCACTAATTAAGCAGCATTCAAGTGTGTGAAGCTTAGAATTAGTTGCTGGACCATAAATAAGTTAACTGGCAAGGAACCGAGGATGATCCCATCCATTGGGCATAGATTTTCTATTCTGCTGCCTTTGCTTGTTTTGTGAAGTCGTGCCTCCAAAGTAGGGCTTCTTAGTTAGAAATTCATCAAGACTGCAACTTCTTTCTTGTCTTTCCAAAGTGCTTTCCCCACAGTGATGCTGTGGGCAGTGTGAGAGAAGCTTTCAGGTGCCCACACCCTGTCCTTGGTGCACCCTGGCGTGGATGGTTGCATTGGGAGTGTAGGAGATCAGCAGGGCCATTCTGTGGGGCCATGGGGTGGTGAAGTTAGGCATCTGTCTGCAGGACCCTCTTGCAGATTGCGTGGAAAAAAAACCCCACAACTTGTTATTGTGTCCTATGGGAATTTAGCGAAGCCTGATAGAATTAAATCCCACTATTGGCTTCTGTCGGTCTTAATGTGTTCCTTCCCTTTTTGCTCCCGAAATCTCTTCTCTCCTTTTGTGTGGCACAGACCCAGTGAGATGAAAAGGTGCTTACAGGCTTCCCCGTAGGCCATCTACAGTGTCTGCTCAGCGGTGCGTTACCCACTTACTGGATGATAAAGATTTCTTCTCCATATTTTTATTCCTTTAACCAAACTATCTTTTGAGTTGTCACCGCTTCTTTTGTATGAAAACAAATGGGTCAAAGCACTGGTCAGCCTCGCTGGCAGGGTCTCTTTGATCTCCATGGTGTGTCAAGCTGAATCAGGCTTGAAATATAATAAATAAGGGTGGTTGGGTTTGGGCAGGGATGAGGCTTTTAACTGGCTCTGTGTCCTGTGGTGCAGATATTAATGAACAGTGCCCTGAATGTGCGTGCCTTGTGCGCTGGGACCCACTTAACTAATTGTCAGACATGGAAGGTTAACATCTCTGGAAATCCCAAGCATTGCAATGGCAACGTGCAGAATGGTTCAGGGGTAGCTGAAACCCTTGTCTTTGAGCTGCAGTGATTTGAGCTCCCTGAAGTTTCTAGTTTTTTGTAAAAGATAACTGTTCTAATCCAACTAAGGAGGGAGGGGACAGGGAGCTATTAAATGCTCAGTGCCAAGATATTTTGTTGTTTTCTGAAATGATGGTCTTAAAACTTTCAGCTGATGTGAAAGATAAGCTGTGGGAGCTCCTCTTAGCAGGGTATCATCTATTCAGCTTTTGTGTGCAGAAGCATTCACGCTCAGTCAAAAGCTTCTGGCTCAATATGTCAATACCTGATTAAACAAAAAGAAATGCCTCTGCTTTGAATGTGAAAGCAGGGCTAAAGTAATCATGCTTTGATAGTGGGTTAATGCTTCGAGCCAGTTCAGATTTCTTAATTAGGGACTGATTTCTGACATCGGGAATGTAAATTAGCTGCAATTATGTCTTTGCTGCAACCTAGCACCTTCTCATTCAAAAAGTTTTACAGATGTTAATTGCTTGTCCTGGCCATTTTCAGAAGGATGTTATTCTACAGCTGGGGAAACTGAGGAACAGCTTATGTTTCCTTGCCCCAGCTGGCACAGCTGGTTAGTGATGGTTCAGAATGGGCTGTAAAAGTTTGATTCGGACAGAGCCTACAGCCACCTTCCCCTTCAAAAGGGCTTCTGAAGCACTTGTGGATCTCCAGCAATTGAGTGCACTGAAACTACTTGCTAGAGCCTTTCCTAAGACAAAATACTTGGTTAAACTAAATCTGCCTGTTAAAGTTACGATTTTGATAGGACCTCAGGTATACCTCTTTTTCAGACTAGGATGCTTTTTTTTCTTAAGCAATTTTTAGTGATTATTTTCTAAATGCTGCTCTCACTAGACCAGTTTGTAGCATAGCATGAATTGAACAACGCTAGTGTAATTTCAAGCTTTATTACAATGAAACTCATATTTAGAGTACACATTGTATGTAAACACAGTTTAAACACATTTTTGTCTCTGTTCTAATGTGGAAGTAGATCGAGACTGGAGGTTCTAGTTCAAATTTGAATCTGTTATCTTCTGTTGAGGAAGACAGCAACCTTTCATGGGTTCTGTAGGGGTTTGTATGCTGCTTTTTCCAGAGATGCATTTGAATTAGTTGCAGTAGATGGCACCTAGGTTTTGATTAATGCTGGGACTGTTCTTTCTTATATGGCACTCATAACATTAATTCCAGAGCAGTGGAAAGTTAATCCACCCTGACTCTTAGTTGTACAGGATTTGACATGTGCTAAAAGGGGTTTTACCCATGGTGTGAGTGGGGAAGTAGGGCTGATCCTTCGCCCCAGGCACGGAGAGATGTCGGTTGGTTAGTAGTTCACCCCCACAAGCTTCGCTTATGTAAATGTAATCGTTGAAAGACAGATCTGTTTGTTTTTCCTTCTGCAGTCATAAAGCTGATCATTCTTTCCTTAATTCTCAGTCATTTCATTCTGTGAGACCTCTCTTGGTTCTTACAGGGCAGGCTGTGACTTGCCTGCCCAGCCTTGTAATTACAGGATACTAAAAATTGGACAAGTGAGAAATGAACCTGAGCGCCTGAACTAACTATATTTATCTTTGCAGACTTTGTAACTTTCTTCTGGAAAATCCAGATTACCCAAAGAAGAAAGGCAGAGTGGTTTTAAACCCCAGCAGCAGCCTGCTTGCCAGCCAAGATGAGACAAAGGCAAGTGAGAGTGTCCTCATCTACAGCGTGTCTCCCACCCAGTCAGTTCTGCCTCAGCCGGTCTTGGGATGTTTAGTTCTATTAATGTGTGTTTTTAGAGTGCCTGGTTGAGCCATATCCAGGCCTCTGGGTGCATTTAAGATGGTGTTAAATAGCAATAGTTAGTTGCTTGTGGGTGACTTGCTGTTTTGCTGTTGTGTAGCTGTACCGTGTCTGCTCCTTTGCCTTCAGCCAGACCCTCTGCCCTGCCTCCCTGCCAGCTACCGCGTCTGCAGTGTTCGTTTTGATCACTGATACAAGAATTACTTGGTGGGTCTGTCACATGAAGTAGACTTGGCCCAGGTGCTGTGTAACCTGAACTTCGGGTGGCCTTGCAGAAGGTCCTGATCAGTGAAAGAGTGGTTTGGGGTGTTCTTGTGCATTCCTCATAGCAACCTTTTTATATCTTTCACCTTTTCTCCTCAGGTGCCTAAAGTGGACTACTTTGACTTTTCCAAACTTGCCCCACTCGACCAGCGGTGCTTTATTCAGGCAGCAGATCTCCTCATGGCAGACTTCAAAATGCTGAGCAGCCAAGACATTAAGTGGGCGCTCCATGAACTCAAGGGACACTATGCAATCACGCGAAAGGTTCTCCGCTTCAAGTCTGTTTTCTTTCCTAGGGTTATCTCCTGTGGCTGTGGAGAACAGTGTCATGTCTTTTGCCTTACTGTACCATCTGTTAGTGCGTGGTTATGGGGTTTTCTTTATAATCTTACTTTCCTTTTAAGAAGTATTAACCCATTTAGTAGAGACTTGCAAAATTTATTGGCCAGGCAGAATGCTGTGGGAAGTTTTTACTTTTCTCTAATAGGACAAGTGGGGAAACGCTGGCTGGTTGATGGTAGGTAATGCATTAAACTGAGATGTGTTCCTGTACGTCACCGCTGAAGTGCGGTATAATTGCCAATAAAGCCTAGACATTTAGCTAAATCTTAAACATTTAACTGCTGCTATCAGTTAACTGACTGTGTGTAATTGAAAATAGCCCGAGTCTCGCTGTCCTGTTTCTTCTTATTATGAGTTGTGGAATGAGCCCTATATTCCTCGTAAAAGAGTTTCACACTAATGGAGCTGCAAAGACACTTGTTCTAGGTATCAACAAATGGAATGTAAATGTGGCTTCAAGCTTTTGATTTGGATCTACTCCTCCAATATGCTGCTCTTGCTTGAGCTTCTTTCTCTACTATTCAATCTCCTTGTCTCTTCAGTTGCTTGATTGAGCACTGAGTATTTGAGCTTCTTTTTTTACTTTCTTTAAATGAGAGCCCAACAACAACAAAAAAGCCCAAACAGTTCTGTTGCATCACAGCAGACAGTGGGTGTATTAGAGTTAATAGCTGAGGTGCTGTAAAGTGTGTTCAACTATTTTTGGTTTTATGGGATGATTGCTTTATGAGTACATAAAGGTGAGCAAAAAGAAGGGGGCATCTGTCATGGGGTGTTGGGCTTTCCAATTTTGGATCAGTCTTATGCACATGTTTGTACTGTGCTTTGATTTGAAGTATGTGCTTCTGCTTTCTTCCAGGGACAGACAGGATTTAAGTCTGTATGGTTTTTTTCTAGGCCTTCTCGGATGCTATCAAAAAATGGCAGGAGCTGTCTCACGAAACCAGTGGGAAACGAAAAAGGAGGAAAGAAATGAATCAGTATTCATATATAGACTTCAAATTTGAGCAAGGTAAATATCAAGCTGTGTTTGTGCTCTCTGCATCGTTACTGTAAGCAGAACTGGCTTGCAACAGAAAGTGCTGTTCTTGAAAAGGGCTGTGGTCCCAAAGCAGCTGTTTCTGTCACTGTCCAGTATCGAATTTGGAGAGATTCTCCATTAGTACCTCTGCTTGCTACAGGTTTGAGATGTTGAAGTTCTGCAGCTGGTGGTGGTGTGTAGAGGAAGAAAGTTTTAAGCTTTGCTCTGGCTGCTCTGTCCCATTTCATTGTGCCTCTAACTCTGCTTTAGGGGATGTGAAAATTGAGAAGCGCATGTTCTTCCTGGAGAATAAGAGGCGGCACTGGAGGTCCTATGACAAACACTCTCTTCTCCCACCGGTGCTACTGGAGCAGGAGTTCTATGAGCAGAAAGTTAAAGAGATGGCAGAGGTGAGTGGTAGGAACTGCTCAGACCTCATGGTGCAAATGACTTCAGCTACTGTAGAGGTCTTGGGCATAAACATGGAAATCTGCCTCTTAAAGAAATTGAATGTTGAACAAAATGTTGAATAACTGACTACTTTTTCCCCTTTACTCCCTGTTAACATGATGACTCCTCATGAGTAAATTGTTTTTGGAGGAAAATACCCAGCACAGATTTTATTATTTACTTAAAATATATAGCTGCTAGTTTTGCTGATGAAAACCTTCCATATATCTGCTAATCTTAATGTATAGTCTGTGATACACCACCATTCTGGACTTCTTTTTTTTTTCTATCTGAAGTAGTTAAAAGCTCTACTAATTACTTCTTTCCTCTAATTGTTAGCAGCCTTCTCTGATGCTTTAGGGCTTGTAATTGCAGCTCAGTGTTGGTGGCTGATAATTACCATGCCCAAGGCAGTGTGTCCACTCTCTCTGCCTTCCACAAGTTGGCAGTCCCGTGTCTCCAGGACATCTCCAGAACATCATGTCCTGTGCTGAGGACTGTGTGTTTCAAAGCAGAACCGTGCAACACCCGCTGGTGCATTACCTTCCCTTCCTAGTCTGGGGGAAGACTGAACTCACAGCTCTGCACCTACGGGCCTTTCTAAAGTAGCTTCTTAAAGATCCTCTTAGGCAGATGGATGGTGTCTCCTTTTAAACACAAAGCTAATGTTCCTTGGGGGCTGTCTCTGGAGGGGCCCATTGGGTGAGATCATCTCTGCCCGTGGAAACCCGAACCAGCAGCTTTCCATCATCCAGAATTTGGTTCTTTGTTCCTGCTGCCTTTGCTTCTCCCATCTGTTTTAGCTGAATCATAAATAACTTAATGGATTGGAAGGATGGGCTGAGCGATGCTGTAAGCAGGCAGTGTGCCTTCTTTGGTGGTTTGTAAGTCTTGAGATAATGTAAAAGTGTAGAGGGTAGAAAATTGCTTTATCTATTCTGTAAATACAGATGTACGTGTCTCTCTTGCAGCACGCGGACTTTCTCCTCGCTCTGCAGATGAATGAGGAGCAGTATCAGAAGGTCAGTATCTGTAATGTGGTTCCTTGAGTTCAGCTTGTGTGTAGACACTGTTTTGTGCTTCTCTGAAGCTGCATTTGCACTGTGTGGCTTTTGCTGAGCTGGCACCACCTGCAGGGCCTGTGTTGGCTGCCTTTTGGAAAAGGTGGATGAGAGCTGAGTCCAGCAAGACAGTATTGATGCACGTAATGATCTGTAGTAATTCAGTCAGCTGCTTGCTTGTATCTTTAAGGGGCCAGAACAAACATTGCAGTAGAATAGCACCAGGTTTGCTCTTGCTCCCACCATTGTGGCTGTTTAAAACAGATTTGCTGGTGTTGGAGCTCTGCCAGCAGAAAGGCCTTCCTCATTTGCAGAAAGGACTCTTAAAACCTTTAAACAAAGAGAGAAAAGTTAGAGATCAGTTCAGCAGCTGTGAATTACTGTTTCGTTCTCAATGCCCATTTCTTTTCAAACTTTGGAGAAGATGTTGGACCTTTGAAGGCGTGGGTGTACTTACCCTTCAAAGTGGCAAGTTCCTCCACCCCTGCAGTGAAGAGGCTGAGACCAGGCCTCTCCTGGATGAGAGATGGATAAATGTTCCTTTAGAGGGCAACAAACAGATCTGAGTTTGGTTTTCCTATGGGAATGGTGTGTACTCTCTGCAGCTTCCCAAACCCAAGATGCTTCTCTGCCTGTGAGCTGAGAATCATTAAAACACCATATGTTCTGTTGCTTTTTTGGAACTTGTCGAGCAGGATGTGTAGATATTAAGTTACTTAAAACTGAGTTTCTGGTTGTGCTTATTGAGTTTTGACCATCAAATGGGATATCTAATGGAATGGTGTATCTTCTGCTCATTTTTTGCTCATGAACATGCTGGCGTTGTTTATGGCTTGCGGTTGTATGTGTCTGTTGCAATAGTTATTGATGTTTTGATGATGATGATGGTGCTAACACATTTGTTTACGGCTGCAGGATGGTCAGATGATAGAGTGCTGCTGCTGTTACGGGGAGTTTGCGTTTGAAGAGCTCACTCAGTGTGCGGATGGTCACTTGTTCTGCAAGGAGTGCCTAATTAAATACGCTGAGGAGGCAGTTTTTGGCTCTGGGAAGGTAAGAATTTCCTAACTGGGAAATTTTTCCATCAGGGAAATTTCCCGAGGGGAAAATGGGTGAACTGCTATTGAGATATCACACTGCTGTTTGCGTAGTATTGTTGCTTAAATCAGATGTAACTGCATTTCACAGGAAATATTTGAATGGAATTGTGCCCTGAAATCTAAATCCAACAAGTCAGTCTCGCCTACAGGTGAAGCCAACAACTTCACAATGGGATCTTTGCTGAACAGGATTTCAGTTTTTCTAACCTCCATCTTCTGTGCTCTATGCTTAGCAACTTGGATTATTAGGAGTACTTTCTACAGCATTCATAATAACAACAACTTACACTTGTCTGGTTTTTATTTAATAAACTAATGGTATCTGCACAGAGAACACACTCTTATCGCTGACTTGGCCAGTCTCTTCCAAGCCAAGAGTGTTTGTCCTTCATAATATCACTGTGATCCCAACTTAATTTGTGGGTTGGTTCCTCTATGATATTACTAACCTTCTTAGTCTCCAATTTAGCTAGCAATTATTCTGGTGCTTAACTGAGCTATAAACAAGTAATTAACCTGCTCTGAGGTGTGTGTGCTCCTTTGCCTCGATATGATGATCAAACTGTGGGACGCTTTTGTACTCTGGGATCTCTAGTTCATGTAAACATACGAGTATTTTATATGACTGTATTGACAAGAATGCAACATGCTGTGTGTGAGCAGAGTGCTAGCTCTCAGCAGAGACCACGCAGTAATAACAGGCATTCTGTGGTCACAGTGGCCTTGGAGTGAGTGAAGTGTGATCCCAGCTGTCAACAGCATCTTCATTTCACTGAATTTTCACTGAATTTTTAGAGTTGGAAGGGACCATAGAGATCATCTAGTCCAACTCCCCTGCTGAAGCAGGATTGCCCAGAGCATGTTACTCAGGACTGCATCCAGGCGGGTCTTGAAAATCTCCAGAGAAGGGGACTCCACACCCTCCCTGGGCAGCCTGTTCCAGGGCTCTGGCACCCTCACCGTGAAGAATTTTTTCCTCATATTTGAGTGGAACCTCCTATGTTCCAACTTGTGCCTGTTGTCCCTCGTCCTCTCACTGGCAACCACTGAAAAGAGTCTGGCTCCCTCCTCCTTCAACCCACCCTTTAGCTACTTGTAAGCATTGATGCCACATTCATGTCCAGTGTTTGTTTGAGGCCTGATCAGTTTGATGAACTACTCCTTGTTCTTTCCACAGCAAACTTATTCTCTGGCAGTCGCCCTCTCACTTAAGCTCTATTGTCTCTAAGCAAGGCTCTGCACGGGTTTATTTGGGATTGTTCTGGCTACCGAGTCTCGCTTTTTGCTCGTATTGTGCTGAACCTGAGCTCTCTCCTTCCAACCCTAGTCAGAGCTCAGCTGCATGGAAGGCAGTTGCACGTGTTCATTCCCCACCAGCGAGCTGGAGAAGGTGCTTCCAGAGAACATCCTCTGTAAATACTACGAGCGGAAAGCTGAGGAGGAGGTGGCTGCTGCCTGTGCAGATGAGCTTGTCAGGTAAGTGTCCAGCAGAGGATGCAAACTACACTTACTGTTGTAGAAAATTGTTCCCTGAAACCCTAAATGTGTGCTGACTATGAGATAAATAACATTCAAAGAGCTGTATTATAAATTCAGGCTTCTGCTTTCCCAGGTCTGTTTTTATTCAGGTTGGTCTGCCTTTGACTAGGAGCAGATTAAAATTCAATAGACATGTATCCCCTAAGACTTACTTGCCAGCTCTGTGCTGATCCTCTAAATTACGTGGTCAAAAGCAGTGCTGAGAGTATAATATTTTGATTGCAAACAGGGAAGTGATCGAAGAAATATGAGCAAAAAGGCAGTAGTCAGCACATCCTGGCGGCAGACGTTTGGTTGGCAGCCTCATTAACTACCACAGCTATTTGACTAAATCCGTTTTCAGCAAAGATATGTTTGGCCCTCTGCATTAATGGCATTTTATTTTGGGCTGCAGGTGTCCATTCTGTAACTTCCCAGCTCTACTGGATAATGATGTGAAGCGGTTCAGCTGCCCTAATCCCCGCTGCAGAAAGGTAATTGGGGGATTCTTGCCATTTGGTCTCTTCTGGAGTGTGTTGGGCAGGAGAGCTGGGAGGACATCTCACACTTCCTAGGAGCAAGTGAATGAATTTATCTAATGTGGCTGCATGGGGCAGCAGTCAAAGTATTTGCTAGATCCTGCTGATGTTGTGGGGCTGGACAGAGGAATTTCAGGACACTATTGATAAAGACAACAGTATTCCTTTCTTTCCTTGGAAGATGTTGGCTAAAAAAAGGCTTCTGATGTCTTAGGTTGCTGTTTTGTATATACAGAAGTGTTTTAGGTGAGCAGGGAGCTGGGTGGGTGTTTAAAGGTCATAAAACCAAATTGTAATCCTTTCATCTAATGAAACTTCTGGAGAATGAGGTGAAACAACCTTACATGCTATCCTGAGGAGAATTAGCATCTGCATTATTTTTTTTTTTATGCTGTAGCTTGAATAGAGATGCAGTTGGAAGTGACAAAAAAAACTTGTTTGAAGAGCTCCCTAAAACATGTCCATTCAAAGGGCAGAAGATCTTTGTGCTTCTCTCAAAGTTTGCTAATAGCTGTAACGGGAGAATCGTCAGACCCAGTGAGGGGATGGAGTGGGGAGATCTTCTTGCTGCTGTTTCTGCGCCATCTGTTCTGGGGAAAAATAGAAGTGTAGAAATGTTTCCCAATCTCCCAAATGTGTGTAGAACCCGCTTTCTGCTGATGCCAGGGCACCAAGGCCAGTAGGGTTGGTATCAGTGTTTAGCGCTGAAGCTACAAGGCGTCTTGTGTAACTTTAGCCACAACAATGAATTCTCCTGCAATATTCAGGGAACTGCCTGTCCCCCAGCAGAGATTTCTGCTAATCACTGAAACTCCTCTTGAGTTGCGTTAACCCTGTGTGTGAGGCTGCCAGAGTTTTGGGTTCTCGTATTGATGTGATAGCATTGTTTGCCTGTATTGAGAAAATAATAGGAAGTAAAAATTCCGTTGTCTGGGAAAACTGAAGTTGCCAGCAGTGCACTTTGCATTCTGCATTCTGTAGTGAAAATTGAGCTTACCGGCAAGGGAAAGCTCTTTATGAAAAATGCACAATTCTATTTTAGATCTCTAATCTCCACTCCAGATATATTTTGCAAACGTCTGCTTCTAGCATTTGAGAAAGAAATGGGATTCTGCTGGATCACCCAAGTGCCAGGAGCAAGGAGGTTTGCTAGTCGCTAGGTGGCAATGTTGATTCATGTTTAAATAATTTTTTTTTTTTTTTTTTTTTTTTGCAAAAACCAAGTTGTTTTCAAAATGTACATATGTCAGCACCACAGAACAAAATTCAGGCTTGGGGAACATGAACGCTTCACTGTGCAAAATGAATTGAAATCACTTTTTTCCCTAAAATGTGTAACATGGAACAGTAACTGTGGCAAGAGGGGTCAGTGCTGAAATGTTCCTTTCCTTCTGGTTTGCTGTTTCATTTCCTTCCTAGCGTACTGCCTGCCCGCCCCCCCCCCCTCCTTCCTTGGGCTTGCAGCATTCCAGTGGGCTGGATTTCTGGTTTCCTGGACAGCTTGTGTTGATTCATTAGCTGAAAAATCTGCTGAGTAGCTTTGTGCTCTTCTTAGAAGTCTCAAACGACTTCAGGATTTGAAGTGGAGGGTGAGGAATTTGAATAGCAGGATGTGGTGAGGTCTCACAGCATCAGCTGCAAGTGGTTCTTCATATTCCCGCTATCTTGTCTCTCTCCAGAATAAAGAATTTCAGTTAATACTCCTGCTTGCAGGAAACTGTTGCCCTTTGGGAGGAAAGGGCTAATCTTAGAGAACTCTACAGAGGTTGGAGAGGATGCATTGGCTTTGCTAGCAGTGCCTCTGGCAGCCTCGGTGGTGGTGATGACTGAGGCTGGAAGCAGTCCCTCTCTGCTTGGAAGGACGGCGCTCGCACAGCTGAACCTAGAGCAAGGGGAAGTGTGGAAAGGGAAAGGTCAAAATGTGGCTCTCATGAAACCCCAAGGCTCTGCAAGGGTGGGGAGAGGAGGACCAGATGGTGGTCCTGTTGCGTTTCTGTGCTCCATCACCTGGATCCTTTGTCTTGCTCTGAGAGTTCATATCGATACTCTCAGGCTTTCCTTTAAAACTTGCGGAGAGGTTGATTCATACTTGGGCTGGCTATGGACGAATCGTAAAGGAAGTGATTCATTTTGGCTGCATATCTGTATGTTGGGCTCAATAATAAGAGCAGCTCTAGGCATACCCAGCTCGCTGCTTATGCAGCTCACCTGTAGTTCCGCTCATTTGCACCTTGCAGGGACAAAAATGTGGCTAATTGTAACCTCAGCAACGGGCAGAGCTGCCAGTCGCCTGCTGTGGCTGGAGGGCTGCATGGAGAGCATGGAGATGAGCCCACGCCATCTGCCAGGGCCACTGCGGCTCCAGCTGTGCGGCGTGAAGTTTGGCTCCTAGTTAGGTGGCCAGGGCTTGAATCTTAATATCATGAGCTGCAGGGTGGAGGAGAAGCTTAATTAGTCATGGAGAAACGTTGCCCAAACCACCCTACGGCTGCGTTCTGTGCGTGTGCAGCCTGAGCTGGGGCTGGGGAGAGGTGGCATCTCATCAGACCTGTTTTTGAGGTTTTGCTTTCTAACAGGTTGCTGACCATCCATGGAGCCTGTCTCCCCGGTGACAGGAGGGTTTGCCAGCCCTCTCGGTCCAACCTCCATCTTTTCCTGCGCAGGAATCCCTACATGGAAGCGGTGCTCAGACTCCTCCTTTCTAATGGTGTGCGTTTCTCTTCCCTGTGCCCAGACCCAGCAAACCAAAGCTGGCCATTCTGGTAAAACTGGGAAAGGCACATGTTGCTTGTGCAGCGCTGGGAAGTGAGCGTGCACTCTTGCACGTTGGGGGAAGCCCCGTTTCCCACCAGAAAAGGAAGTCCATCCTTTCTGCTCGGCCTCCCTCCTCCCAGGACCCCGTATTGTTGGTGAAGACAAGGCTTTTTGTTCCCGGGCTGCTCTCCCCGGCGCCGGGGGGCGGGCAGGGGGGAGACCAGACGATCTCCCCTCTTTGCAGTCTCAGCACAAAGCACTGCGGGGCTTTCAGCCAGCAAGGGATGGGGAGGTGAAAGCTGCCGTTGCCATGGAAATGATGCATGCACGGAGCAGCGCTGTCCCTCTGGTGCCGGAGAGCTTCAAACCCTCCACACTCATTTCACAGCCGGGCCACATTGCAGGGACTTGCATTTCCAAGACTCTTCCTTAAAACTCTTTTGCATAGCTGAAAATTTTTGTTATTTGTACTGAGTTGTTGTGTGGCTGAACACGGTGATGGCGTACAGTTGTGTAGTGCTAAGTCACGTTGCCCTCAGCCCTGGGGGCTGCCCTTCTCGTTCGGGCTCCTCAGTGCTCCCTGTTAATGAGGCTGTGTTTAGGGAAGAGGGTTTCCCTGCTGGGCCCCTGAACTGTTCAGGCTGGAAAAAATGAGCATTGATGTGCCTGTGTTGGATGGAGAAAATCTCCACTCATTTGCCTTTTCGTCTTCGGGTTCTGGCTCTCTCTGGCCACAGCAATCCTTGTGTGTACTTTTAATTTGCAGGACCAAGACGTGGTGTTTTAGGGCACTTCATTTAAAGCTGCTGGAATGTCTTGGGATTGATTTCAAGGTGCTGGCGAGGAACACATGCACCCAGCTGCTTTTAGCCTTCATTTTCTGTTGGAAGTGAGACAGGTTTGAGCTTGTCCCGCGTTCTGCCTGGCGAGCTGTGTCTGAACATGGCTTCTCCTAGCAGGGTGCTAACACGGCGTCCACAACCTATGGTAATAAGCCTAAATCGCATTGTACAGTCTGCAGCAACTTTGATGTGAGTGGCCTTGCTGAAATAAATTATTGCATGATCAACAAGACTTAAAATTACAGAAGAAGTGAAGGGATGTACTGTGGTGCCTGCGATCTCCGTAATGGGGCACACAGCCGCTTGCCATTCGGAGGTAGGTTCCAAATGTTTTATAGGGGGCAAGGGGAAGTGTGTGTGTATCCAAGTACCCAGCAGCAGGGGATGTGTTTGGGATGACACAGCCTTCCGAGGATGTCATCCAGCACATACCATGGGGCCCAGGACTTCTGGCTGCCCGGAGCTGCCCTGCCCGGCTCCAGATGCGCTGTGGTTTTAGGCTTAAACTATATCAAGATTTGTCACTGGCAGAGCGTGTGTGCAACATGTTTAAAAAAAAGAAAATAAATAATATTGTTCTGGTTGGAGAAATTGAGCTTGTCCAAAATGCCTCAGAGTAGGATGTGCATATGGAGAATTACTTAATTCTCCTTGTTTTGCAACATGTTTTCCCAGCTGTTGAAGGCTGCTGTCTCATTCAGCTTCCTGACAGCAGCGCAAACATTTTGAAGGTCCCATGGCCCCATCTCATTCTCTGCTCAGCCATTCTGACTGCTGCTCTCTGTATGCTTTTCCTTGGGCGTATTTATTTGGATTTGACTGTTACTTAGAGCTTACCCCTACAGCTTTAGTGGAGAGCGGAGCTGAAGGTGGCACTCGCTTATGGCAGACCCCTCTAATTTCCTTCTGGTGACAGTGACCTCAAGGCCCAACTCCCAGGTTTAAATTTCCATCCTCCTCCTGCGTCTGTGTGAATGGGGTTTAGCAGAATTTGTCGGGATGAGGAAGAAAGGGAAATGCAGTATGGGGGACCTTGCTGCTTATCTTACTGACGGGGCTTGTGCCTGCGTATGCTTTTGTCTAGAGGTCTGTTTCCTGCTTCTCCAGGCCAGCAGAACAGTCTAAGCCATCTTTTAATGACTCTGCCACCTTCCTCCTCAGCGCTACATCCCTGAAACCTCCTGCTCGAGAGCTCTCAGCTTTCTCCTCCAGCTCAATGCCTTCGCTGCACCCTTTTTAAACAAGCGGCGCGCCTGGGAACACGCTCCCCTCTCTTACTGCCAAAACCACAACAAATGGCAAGTTTCCGTCTGTCAGCTCGGCTCAGCCCTGAGACACTCCGCGGCCGGGCAGGCGATTTTCATTTTTCTTCCATAAAAGGACATTGAAACTCGTTTTCAGCGGCGGTGCTGCGCGCTGCAGGGCGAGCGGCGATGCTATCGCCAGCAGTATTGCAGCAGGAGCGCCGGTGATCTCCGTATCTCTCCTCCAAGGGATGGGCAAGAGGGAGGGACCAAGGCCGAAGGTGGGGTTGAGGTGATTGTAGGCAGCAGATAACACCCCTGTAGGTTTTTTATTGCCAAGTCCTAAAGGAGGATAGATAACAGGAGGGTGCTCCCGGTACAGCAAAGCCTTAAAAGTCCAGTCCCGTGGAGGAAGAGTGTGCTGGACCACGTGGCCCGTCCCATCGGGGTGTGTGGGGTCAAAGTTGCATGGGGAGTGCTGAGAGTTGGGACATCTTCTCATCCCCAGCTCTGTGCTGGGCAAGCTGCTTCCCTTTTTTTTGGGGGGGGCTCCAAGGGGAATAAGGGAAAGCCATGTGGCAGGGGCTCTCCTTGCTTCCCTGGAAGCTGGATGATAATATCCATAGCTTGTTCCCTGGCTGAGGGAGCATCACGGAAAGCCAGGGACCAGGAGTAAGTTGTTCCCCTGGAGGAACTCCCATAGCTTGGTTTTTGGTGTGTATTTGTCTGGGATGGGGATGGTTACAGGAACTGAGTAGTGACAGCAGTAGCTTGCTCCTAAATGCCCCTTTCAAAAGAGGAGACCCAATGACCAACAGAAAATCACTCCTTGCCTTGTCTAAATACCTGCCACCCTTCCTTGGGACAAGTAAGAAGGGGCTGTAGGAGGGAGAGTACCTCACCTGGAAAAGAGGGTAGGATCAGGCTGGGTTAATTGCTGGGGTGGGTGGGGTGGAGAGACTTCATCAGTGGGAGCTCAGGTGCTGTTGCTTTTACAAGGTCAAGTCTATTTATGCAGTGGTATGTGGAAATGCTTCACTTGATAAATGAGTCTGACAGAGGAGGAGAGGGTGAAGCCCAGCCTGGAAATGGACCTGAGGAAAGAGGTCAGTTTAAATAGGGTATGTGTCTCTTAGAGGGTAAAAAAAAAAAAGCTGCTGAAAGCAAAAAGTCAAACTAGTTCCTTTAAAAATAGACCATGTAACTCAGTGCAATTTCAAGTAACAAAGCTTGCTCCTGTGCTTGCTTTCTGCCTTATATAGCAATATCCATTCAGTGAAAAGGCAATTCTCCCACTGTTTACTGACCGGTGAATACCTCTTTGTCAGGTCCATAAGAGGTAGCAGCACTATCTTCCCTTCGTGGCTTTGTCCTTTGCTGAGGAAAGGTCCAGAGGTAATAAGCTGAACACAGCTCCGTGTGGGGATGGAAACTTCAGCCTCAGCAGTCTTGGCTCCCCTTCTCTCCCTAGGCACAACCATTTAGGCAGAGGAGCCACCAAGAGCAGAGGTGGTGATCCACCACTGACCTGTGGTGGCCAGTGCAGAAGTAGGATGGCAGTGTCTTTGGAGATAAGCTGACGGACTCCATGAAGGGTTGGATAAAAGCAACCAGGGTGGGTGTGAAAGATCCTCAGCTGCCTTGAACGTGGCAGTGACCAGAGCGGTCCCGTAGCTAAACTGCTGGGGCTGGAAGGACCCCAAAGGCTGCGCTTGTGCTGAGGGTTAAGGAGAGGCCAAGACCCCACTTCTGGATGAGATGGGCTCTAAGATTTGCCATTTCCTCCTGGATCCCTTTGAAAGACAAAGGGAGGAGGGGGGTTCTTCCAATTCACGTGGGGAGCAAGAGAGGGAACACTGCAATGTGATTGCCCTCGCATCAGGGTGAAACCCTAAACCTCTGCACTGGAGTGCTCAGACTGCTTATTTGAGGTTTTTTGAGGGTTGTTTTTTTTTTTAAATGGTGAAGTAACAGCCTCTGTCACTTCAACAGTCTTGCAACAGGTAACGATGCCACCCAGCTGCCCTGGGACTGCTGTGGGAGCTCAGTACAGGTGCCCTCCGTGGCAGCAGGGGCGAGTTTAAGGTTAAAACTCTGTCCGGTGCTACTTGTACTTGCAGAGCATCTGAGCAGGGTTATCATTTTGCTGCTGCAGTGGAAATGGAGGTTGGAGAGGATGGAAAAAGGCTGTTCCCAAGCTAAATTAAAAACATTGTTCTGACCTTAGTCAAGAAGCTACATCTTCCCTCTCTCTTTCCTCCCCCTCACATTCCTGTCATAGTAATCACTGATCTCTAACCTCAGCCTCATCTACCACAGCTAACCAGCGAAAAAAATGCACTTAAAAAACCCCTGACTCTCCACATACACCTCATCGTGCTGTACCTCGGTGTTCCCAGGGCAGAGTTATCTGTGGAGGGCCGTGAGTCAGCAGCGGAGGTTTTGAATAGTGTTGTGTCAGGGCAGCTGATGACTCTCTCCTTGAGGCCAGAGCCCTGGGATGGCCTAACCTGGCATGTGCAGCGCGAGGAGGTGTTTTGCTTCTCCTTATGTTTGCACATAAACAGATTTCAGCAGATGACACAGTCATCAGACTTCCTGAGCTCACACAAGGCTGCTGCAGACGATGTCCATTTTGGAGGCTGTCAGTAGAGTTTGTTTCCTAATTTGGTCACAGTGTGCTCAGGGCTGGCCTGCTTTCCTCTTTTCTTTTTTTTTTTTCTTCTTTAAAAACACCCATCCTTTTATATCATTGTCGTGGAGGGGAAGCTGTTTGTATCAGAGAACCTCCAGCTCCTCTCACTTCCTCTCCGTAGAGGAAGTGATACTTGAAAGGTCTCTTTGAAAAAGCCAGTGCAGTTCTGAGCCTGGGCTTTCCCAGTTCTTTCCTTCCTTTGCCACTCTTTTGTGAGCTCATCTTGATGAGCCTGTGGGCTTTTTATCCTTTCTGGGTGATCATCTGAGCCCTTCGTGCTGGAGGACTTTGGAATAGTTGTCCTAAGTGGCAGAGGGAGCTATGTTGCAGTTAAATAATAACACTGATAATCTGATATATTGATATATATCTTGCAAGGGGGAGAGACGTGTGTGATTTCAGCTAATGGAAAGAACACATGCTTGGTTTTGTTCCATACATCGCTTTCAAGAGGCCTGGTACCATGTAGGAAGCTGTAAATGCCAAACACTGGGAAAGAAGTAGTGTGGCTGGTCAGCACTGCTAAATGACCTTTAAAAATCAGCTTCTGTGTCTTGCAAATCCTCAAGAAAACTGGGACCGGCAGCCCCTTCAGAAAATGCAACACCCTGCTCTTTGGTGTTGGACCAGAGTCAGCCCCAAACAAACTGCCTTCCTGGCATGCAGGAGACAATTTAGCTCTTCCATGGTCAACATAAGTGTTCATTCAGCAACAGGAACAGCTGAGGAATCAACACCAAACCTGTAGGCTCCTTTTTTTTTTTTTCTTTCCCTTTTATTCCACGCTGGACTTAGCAGGAAAAAAAGTGGGGTGGGCGGGAAGGTGTCCATGCGAGGCAGCTCCAGCAGCTTTATTGAATGCTGTCAGGAGGCTTGTGAGCCTTAGATGGTGGTGAAGCTATTGCTATTGAGGGAGCTGCTGTCTTGGAGAGGACTTCCTGGCCTTGGAGATGCTGGGAGATGCTGATTAAATCTACTATTTTAGGTCCAGAGCACATGTCATGGCTTCAGCAGAGCCTCGGGTTAAGGTGCACCAGGAAGAGCTCAATTCCTGGCAGTGAAGGTTTGGCTGTAGATGGGCAGGTACGGGCTGGTCCCTGCAGAAGTGCCTCTGGAGAGAGGAATCTCCAGTGTGTGTCATGCGTTGGATGCCAGGCTACTGCTGCCCTCCGGAACGAGTAACGGAGAAATGGGAACAAGAGGCGGGGGAAAGGGAAGGTGAAGCAGAAGTTTTCTTCTAATTTAGTAAAACTAACCTCTGTGTGTTGTTCTTATTTGCATATTGTCTTCTAATTAGCCATGACTCACTCAGCCACCACTTCCACCTGAAAGGAAGGATATGTTTTGAAGTGTGTAAGTTTAAAATCTCAGTAGGCCAGCATTTCTTCTCTTCCTTCTCCCTCCCCTTCCAGTGCCCCCAAAAATGCATTCTCTTATTGCTTTTAACCTTCAAGCCTCTTTTCTTCTGCTCTCTCTCTGTTACTACTCTTGCATTATTAATGGGACTGTAGCAACCCAGCCAGAACACTGACATTACTAATTACTACTTGTAGCAGAGGAATAAGGAGCAAGATAGAAACTGGGTCAGGGGAATGTTGCCATCCTAAAATGATGGTATCAGAACCGGGGAGCAGAACTCTTTGTACGAGCAGGCTTGGATTGGAAATGGTGGTTTTCCCCCAGTAACATACCTGGGTGCCTTCACCTCGCGCGTCCTCCGTGCTTATTTGCTGAATGCAGATGGGAAAACCCTCTCGCGCATTAACCCAAAAAGGTTAATGGACCTGTAATTTCCAGGAGCAGAGGAATGGAGGGATGGGTTGTGTTCTGCCTGGTAGCGCTTCAAGCATCACAAAATTCAGGTGCTCTTGGTTGATGGCGCTGTAGGATGAAGCCCCTTCCCTTGTTGGTGTCAAAGGCTCGGGAAGCGTAAGTGCCTGTGTTTATTTTTTGCATTCAGGGTAGAGCCTGTCACACTCGATGCGTTCAGATTGTCCTTGGTAGCACCAAGGGCATCCTACAGCACAAACAACAGCTCTTCATGCTCCATGTAAGAGAATGTGGCTGCGATGAAATCAGAACAAGAACGTTATTTTGGGGATGCAGCAATTAACCTGTGAATCCCGGGCTGCCGTAGGCATAAGGAATTGCCTGTCTGTCGTGCTTCTGGTTAATGGAGCTGTGCCTCTCACTCCATTGGGCAGAGCATCCCCCAAGGACTGTGGCGTCCCTTGGAGGCCTTGCCTGAACAGTTGTGCTGTCGTGTTAGTTTGCTCCTTGAGAGAGGGGCAAGTGTGAAAAGGGAAGTGTCACTTACTGTGAAACAGATCGACTCTTACGATAAGTGACAGTTAGAGAAAGTCATGTCTTTAAACGCAGGCTGTCGGTGTTTTAACTGCTTTAAAGAGAGCACCTAGAATACATAGGTAAGCAATAAAGCACAAATACAAAATTGATTACTGTGTGCTAGCAATTCTGTCTCCCAAAAAGATGCTTTAAAAGAAAAAAAGACAAACTGAAGCCTAATCTCTTCCGGAGTCACTCATGGTCTCCCCACTCACGAGGTGGGAGGCTCATACCGATGTTCTTGCTCTTGGTGAAGGGACGAGAGGACGTCCCTGGGTGAGATGGCTGGCTCGAGGTGACAGACTTCACAGGGGAAGGGACTGTGTGTTTCTTCCTTCTCTGTGTTGCCAGTGCCAGTGTGTGTGACAGCCTGCACCAGTGGGGTGACACTGCTTGTGGGTGAATACAGGGGAGCTCAAAGCAATTTGTGCTGTCCCTGCATCCAGATAAACCAGTTGCCTGCTTCGTTTCTGTCCTCCACAGAGCTGGGAGGCCAGCACGTGAGCAGCAGGACTCCCTCGTGAGTCAGATGGTAACTTGCCCAAAGCCACATGGATATTTAGGCCGAGCAGACTTGACAATATCCCTTTTCAAAGATTATCCTTTAAACTGTCCTAGTCACACACCACCTTTGGCGCCGGCCTGAGCCTTTTGTAAGGATGAACAGTATTTAAAAGAGAGACAGGCTACTCTAATCTCTTCTCCGTGGGCTGAAAAATCTCTCCTGCTGCAGCCAGCCAACTTTATTTCTCTAACTCATCATAGTAAGTGTAGAGCTCTTAAATCCTGGCTCATATTTTATCCGTGGTGTTGGTGGGGCTGCCTGTAATCTTCAAGCGAGCCCAAAGCAGAGCTTTGCTGGTGCAGCTTAGGGTGTCTGAGGGAGAGCAGACGTTCCCGTTAAGTGGGAGCTGATGACAGGGCAGTAATTTCTACCACATATTTAATAAAGGCATCGTGGAGCTGGAGAGGTCTAGAGTTTATGACCCCAGTGTTATTTTTTTTTTTTTCCTCCTTTTTAAAGGGAAGTGCTCATTTGCCATTAAAACCGAGCGTTGTCAGTAAGGCAAATGCTTTCTCTGTCTAAAATTTCATGTGCACATATTTAATTAAAAGGCGACAGGGTTAATGAAGCTTTGAGTGCATAAGGCCTCATTCCCTGAATTTAATTTTCTTTAATTGCTCCAGAGATTGAAATTCCCAGCTGTGGTTGTCCCCTAACATGTGAATTAAGGAACTGGAAAGGGACAATTTGAATTTTCTCACTCGGTGCCAGCTTCTTCCTCTTCTGATTTCTCATCTCTTCGGTTGAAAGAGGATTAGATAAAAATGCTTGAAGTCAGTGTTTTAGCTTTGTGGTGGAATTGGCGAAGCCGTGAGGTCCCGACACCTTGGACGCTGGGAACGAGGTGAAAAACAGGGAGCATTTGTGCAGTTTGTGTCAGTTGTCCCTAATGTATTACAGAAGATCGAGAGCAAATACGGTTTTTATTCTCTTCCCACCCCAATACCTGCCACTGCATCCAGCAGCGGTGGGGCTGGGGTGACTGAATTGTATGCTGCAGCCCTAACCAAACCAGCCTTCTTTAGCGTGCGGGTTTTAATTTAAAGAAAAAAAAGTGGTTTGGGGCTGGATTTCTTGCTTGCTTACAGGGGCAATTGAATGGTGGGTTTAGTGCCTAAGATATCTGTGAGGAATCAAGGTCTTTTTGTGGTCCTCTCGTGTTTACTGTTGTGCGAGCTCATAGTCCAGGTTCCACAAAGCTCTGTAAAATGGGCAAAAATCTAAAATGCAGCGAATCCATGTACCGGCGAAATAATCAGTGATGGAAAGAGCAGAGTGTGTTCCTGAGTTTGTTGTAATAAAAACTTACAGCCCTTGCTGAATGCCCCCATATGTGGCATGCTCTAGCTCTGTTTGTGACAGATGCTGTCAAATATTCCAAGGCTACTGTAAGTTTTTATGTGTCCTTGTGGGCTTGTTAGCAACCATAGCCTTGACTAGATGGTTAATAGAAAAGAAAGCTTCCAGCAGCAGCAGAAGACATCAGGGGTTAATTTAATGTACATTTAACACTGGAACAGTGGGAGGAACTAGTGTTATAGGGTTTTGCCACAGGTTTGACTCCTTTTGGAGGTCTTAGCTGTCAAAAATCCTTAGGAAAATGTGTAGTAGCATCCCCTTGATCTGTCAGAGACTCACTGTAACCAGATAAATCAGCACCCCAACATGATGAGGGCTGTCAGGCTTTTCCAGTAAGAAGCTGGTAAGCTATGGTGTGCAAGACTGGGAAACGTCTGAGGGGATTGCTTTGGAGCTGTGCTTTGCTCTCGGGAAGGTGTCCTGTCATCTCCTGCTGCTGTGGAAAGAGCCACCATGTGGGTCACCCTGCCCTGGTTGAGGATCCGAGGGTGCAAGGGTGAGGTTGGCACCCAGTACCCCCCTGGGTGCCCTCCGCCTCTGAGCTCTAACCCAGATTAATCAGCCATATCCATTGAACCTCTGCCTGAACAGCTGAATCCATAAAACCACTGGGGTTAAAAGAAATGTAATTATTATCTGGCATTCTTCAATCCTTCCTTATTTTCAATCAGCCTGCTCAGCATCTTCAGCCGGAGTCAGCACAAATACCTCTCTCAAGCTTGCACTTCTGCCCTGAAGGATCCACCTTCTCTGCTACTACTTCTCTGACACCTCTCCTGCACCGTGATGGTTTAAACAACCTCTGCCCCGTTGAATAACCGATGGCCAGCTCGTTGTGCTGGGGGCCGGGAGGTCCAGAGCCCGGCTGGTGTGGGGCCGGTCCTCCCGCCGTGGGCTTGGGGAGCAGAGGTGATGGTGTAAGTGGTCTCCGTGCTGCTACCAGTGTAAACAGAGCAGATGTTTCCCCGAGCCGGGGGAGCATTAATGGAATGCATTGGCCCCGGCTGATGTAAAACATCGCCGCGAGTTTCGGGGATGAGGTCAGCGGTACGGAAAGCTGATGGGAGTTTAATGTCGAGTCTGCCTCTGCAAGCCGAGGGGTCAGCCCAGAAAGCCGCGGCTAATGGAAAGGCAAGTACACTTGTCATAAATCAGTGCCAAAATCCTGAACAGGCAAAGCTGCCACTGGATCCCGTGGCCAGCGACGTTTCTGTAACCGCCCATTAGCTATTCGGTGGCTGCGTTCCTCGCCGGGTGCTTGTCGTGTTTGACTTTAGAAGGGGCAAATAGAGGCTGAGAACAGAGGGTTTGGGCAAAACATTACCTCCGTGGGCTGGGAAAGCCCTGCCTGTCTTCCCTCCCTGTGTTTGTGGGGTCCCGTGGCTACTGCATCCCCCCCGTTTAGGGAAAGGCAGGAGGGCACATCTTGTTTTAAACAAGTTGTCCTTCTGGTGAAAGGACATGGCTTGTGATTCTGCCGAGAGGTTGCCATGAAGTCCTGAGGCATCCAGGAAAGCGTCAAGAGGCAGAAGGCAAAGCAGGCTTGGCGTGCTTGGAGATCATATGGTTTTTCTAAAAACAAACAAATCTTGTAAAAAAAAAAAAAAAAAAAGCAGCATTTTTCTAGACAATGAGAAATCAGTTTGCTCTCCAGATCAACCAACATATTTCCCATAAAGCTGGACACTGTCGCGTACCGTTTGCCAACAAGATAAGATGGTTGTATTTGTTCAGTGATTTATCCTCTGTGAAGCTGAAAAGAATGTTTTATTGCTCTATTTATTTTTTCAAAAGAAGCTTCTTTGACCTCATTTTTTTTGTATTGGGAGCATGCATGCCTTTAAGCTAAATCTCAAAGCCAGGTCAAAATTGGGGTTTGTCTTCAGGGTTGATGCTTAAAACACAATATCCTTGGGCTGTTAGTGGCAGAGGTGCCATTCGGAAGCCAAAGGGTGAGCATCTCTCCCCAAGGCCTTTCTGTATTGAAAAGCTTCGCCACAAGATCCAGCCTCGTACAAACCAACAAAGCCAGTCTGCAGCTAGAAAAGTGGTTTTTTGGTGTGGGTTTTTTTTTTTCCCTTTCTGGGCCTTTCTCAAAGGGCAGAGGTTAAAACAAAGCAGATGCTCTTGGATGGTGTCTCTGCTCTGCTAAGAGGCAGTTGCCGTATGAGACCTTGCCTTGGCTCTTGGCACGTGAGATGAGGATGCTACCTCCTATTTGCTAGCGGATGTCAGGCTTAATAAAGAAAACAATCTGAAAAAGCCAGCTGATCCCCCCTAAGCAGAGTGAGAGAGGAGCATCCGTGGTGTTATTGCATTACCTCCATCCTAAAGTCTGTGTATGCAGTTACCCATGTAAATAAAACCCGAAAGTGCCTCCTTATGGCATGTTCTCCCCAAAGAAGGGAAAGGATTGCAGCTTTCGGAGGGGCCTGGGAAGAGAGGGATGGATCTTTCAGGTAGCTGGAAGCCGTGCCAGTTAGTGTGTTTGCTGGTAGCCTGCTACTATATTTAGTTTCTCTTGGCCTCCCTGAATGAAAGCATTGAACCTTTCTAGATATGGAGATAGGCACAACACCAGCGGGCTCGGAACAACAGCTCGCCAGCTCCTCGGCTTTATCGGGGTTGTTTTTCAGCCTTGGTCCTCGCCGTTCCCCTGTTTGGGGGAGAGGATACGATTACATGAACAAGACTTGTTTTTGTAGCTGTTCTGTCTGCATGTGAAACCTGGGGTATTTTTTTTAAGAAAAGGTCCTTTTTGGAGTATGTTTTCCCGATTTAACCTTTTGTGGTGTATTTCAGGTGTGCAGAGTGAAGAACAGGCACTTTGCAGGGGTCGTTAGTTAACTTTTCCAGTTTTGTACCACAAACAAGCTCGCAGATACTTTCAGGCGAGTTTGTTTTACTGTAAGAGATCCCTGTCTTGAATAATCCTGACCTACCCATGTAATTAAATGAAGCATATTTTCCTCCTGGAACTTTATTCTGGTTGCAGCTGTTGTACGAGCTATAGATTTCTAGATTTGTGTCAGAAAACCATGACTTCAGACCGCTGGGATTTTTGTGGGTGGGTGAAAGTGATAACAGATTAATGAGTTTTACTTAGCATCTCCATCTGCCAGACTAAACCACGTTCTGCTCAGGAGACTTAACGCAGCTGTTTTGAGCTGGTCCTCTCAAAGCAAAGCACCCTTTACCTAGTCAAAGCTGACCCCTGCTCTGAAAAAAACAAGCGTTGCTCTTAAGGTGGCCTGTCGAAAGGCAGTGCCTTATATATGATTATATTTGCTTTCTTTTTCCCGATCCAAGCACAAAGTGTGCAGATGAGGAAAAGCGATGAGCGTTTGGAGAAATGCAGAGGAGCCCCTAAGGAGCAGGTACCAGCCCCAGGTTCTCACCAAACGCCTGGATCAGGTTCCTTGCCTGAAATTTGAACTTTTACACGTGACGTTTGAAATTGCCTTCCTTATGCTTTACCTCCGTAAGCAGAGAACTGATTTCTATACTACGTGTTTTAATTTATCTCGGCCCTGACGCGGGAGACTGGTGCTGGGGGAGCTGAGTGGCAGGCGGGGGCTGTGCCTGGCCCTACGTGTAAAAGCCGATGCGCTTTCTCAAATTGCTCTTGGCTCCAATCTCTGTCGCTGCGAGGGGCAGCCTTAGCGTCCAGCTGCGAGCCGAGCCGGGGTGAGGAATGAAATGACCTGATCAGGCAAAAAGCTGCTGTGCATTAGCTGTAGCTGTTACCTTTTCTCTTCCCTCCTGTGAGCTCTGAAAGTTAAACGGGATTGAAGTAGCTGCTGAATTAGAGACATGTTATCCTTCGCCTGCGTCCGTTTATACGTAGCAAGTTGCCATGGCTAAGACACAGATCAATTATTGTTATTTTGAAATTGAGGATTATTCTTCAGCTTTTTTTTTTTTATAGAAATGGCTATTTGTCATTTCCAGCATCCAGAAAGCATCCGCAGAAGCGAGTGTTGATGTTAGTGTGCATGTGTTGTGTGTGTGCCTGCCCATACACGCTCCCCTGCCCTCCCTCTTAGCCCTTTCTCTAATTTTTGGGTTGCCTGTGAGATGGGATAAACAGCCCTGGGGGGGCCCAAAGGCGCTGGGGAGCTGGAGGGTGTGGGAGAAAGGCTGGTCTGGCCGATCTGGTGATGTAAAACTGAAAGGCATTTACTCAGCGTGTTGGGTGGGCTCTTCTTGGATGCAATGAGTTGTGCAACTGCACAGCTGTACCACAACTGGTGGAGGTCCTCTGACTTGTCTCCCACAAGGACTCATGGCAAAAACTTCTCATGAAGATGCAAAATTCCCGTGATCTGTTTGCATGTGTTACCCCAGATCCCCTTCTGCAGTGTCGGTGGCCCTTCTCGCTGCTTTCCACGGGCTCGA
Organism: Tringa tobata; assembly: GCA_033628505.1. Taxonomy (NCBI): domain Eukaryota; kingdom Metazoa; phylum Chordata; class Aves; order Charadriiformes; family Scolopacidae; genus Tringa; species Tringa tobata. Next base: position 96,046 of record JAHREE010150678.1, read on the forward strand.
TGGCAGATGCTGTCCTTAAAATTTGGACTGGGTAGCTCCTCTGAAGTGCCCCACATCACCATGGGGAAGTGAAAGCACGCAGTGCAATTACCCGGGAAGCTGCCGCAGTCCTTGGACTTGCGTGCTGGGGCATGTAGAGTCAGAGAAAGATCTTATTTTCTTTATATCATGGTGTTAGAGACACTAAGTGTTTTGTTCTGATTCTTAGTCAAGAGTGACAGGAAGCTTAGAAGATCCTTAGAAAAAGTGTAAAGTATTCTCTGCAGTCTAGAAATCCTGCCTTAGAGTAAGATGTTAAAGCTAACTCTTTAAAGAGAAATGTTAGGAGTTCGCTTGATGACTCTGTAAATGTACGTTTCAGAGGTGCGTGTAACAAATGTAAGAGGTAGTGATAAGAGAGTATTAGAAGTCTAAAAGGCAAAGCTGGTGGAAAACCTGAGCTTTGAGTCAGCTTGGAGCTTTCGGGTCAAGTTGCATTTCTTGATTGAGCAGGAGGAAGGGACAGATTTCAGACTGAGTTGTAAATAGAATTTTTGATATAGGGAGTCGCTGCTTTTGTAGGACTTGCTTACTTTAATGGTCGTTTTTGGCTGCATTCTGGGTTGAAGTCTATCGCTTTAACTTTGTTGCTACGACCCATACCCCACCATTTCAAGCTGTGATGGTGCTGGGTTGTCCAGGCTCAGCCAGGCTAGGTGTGAACAGCCGTGGCTGGCCAAGAGCCACGGAGCCGGAGAACTGCGAGGAGTCAGAGCCTGGAGTCAGTCAGTAATGTTCCCCAGGGGATCATGTGCTGTGTTAATTAGCAATACCAGGGGACAGACAACCTTGGAACACGTGTGATTCAAAGGCCACAGGACAAACTCAAAGAAGAAGAATTTATGGAGAGCCATTAGACCAAGTCCCACTGATGGCGCAGAAGGTTCCTGGTCCACACAGAGCAGCGTTGCCTGCCCTGTCTGTGAAGTGCTTCCTACCTGCATTCCCTCTTCCTCTGCTGGAAACACAGGTCGAGGTGGACTTCTTGTGACACCACTCTGGGTCACATTAATTCTGCTGGTGGGGAAATCTAGCACCATCTTGATATTCAGGAGCTAGAGAACTGTGTGAAAAGGGCTGTAGGTAATCACTGCATCTAAAACACCACTTGCGGCCAGAACTTTGCCCAGAGAAGCTGTGGCTGCCCCATCCCTGGAGGGGTTCAAGGCCAGGTTGGATGGGCCTTTGAGCAACCTAGTCTGGTGGGAGGTGTCCCTCCCCATGGCGGGAGGTTGGAACTGGATGATCTTTAAGGTCACCCAGATCTCCAACCTGAACCATCCTGTGATTCTATGAACTCTACAACACAGCCTGCATTGTTTGTTAAACGGCTGTTGTTCCAGGCTAAAGGTAGTCATTTCTGGCCATATATACTGAGAGAGAGGTTATGCTATAAACAGGGGTTTCACCAGCTACTGATCCAATGCACGTGGATGTGGGCGTGTGGGAAGGTCTTGCTCTGGGTTCTTCTCCGCGCCTTTCTGTTTGTGACTCTTCACTTAGCATTCGATACAGATGTTTATACATATACTTAGAAAAGGCTGGTCTGGAAATAAACTCCTCTTCACCGCACTCCACCTCCCGCTTCATATTTTAAAACTCTTTATTCCCTCATAGTAATTTTCCAAGTGGATTAGCGCAGGTCACCAAGGCATCCGCATCAGTAAAATACAGCGAGATGTTCCTGTCATCTCCTGGAACACTCCAGCTCTCCGCCCCATTGCTTATCAACCCGCACTCCAGTAATCCTAATAGCTATGTCGTAGCAAGATTAACAGAAAATCCAGGCAAATATTTATGGTTCCCTTTAAGGTATGTATGAATCTGAGAACGTGAAGCGGGGTGGATGCTTTATGAGGAGAGGTTGGAAACCGTGCTCACGTGGGCTGTGAGAAGGGATTCTGCCAGGCTGGGGAAGTGGCGATGCCGCTGTGGTGTTAATGAGGGTGCAGGGGGACACGCAGGGTGTTAGTGAGGGTATGGTGGGTGGGGAGACACACAGTGGCCGGGCAGCCTCCGTGTGTAGCATCCCCCAGGTGGGGATGGGGAGAGCAGCAGCTGCAGCTCCCAAAGGGAAAAAAAGGGTGCTGAGGACCAGCATTTTGGTTGCCCTCAGTGCTCTGGCAGCATCGTACAGCAACTCAGTAATGAGAGAAAGGAGAAGAAACATAAAGGAAAAGCAGAGGAGGAAGAACTTGAGGCTGGAAGAAGGAAGCAGAAGAGCTATACAGCAAGGTGGCATCTAGTTAAATGCCTGGGGAGGCAGTGTTGGCTGGGAAGCGATAGTTTTGATCATGATGAAGATGGGTTCCTTTTTGTCTGTGTGGCTGTGTAGGTTTCTGGAGCTTGGGGAGCTTCATGAGAGGGCTAATGAAGTTCGGCTTCCTCCCCCAGGATACAGTGAGTCCTGAGGTGATCGGGTGCCAGACTCCAGTCTAGCTAATGGCGAGGATACTTTCCTAGTTTTAAAATCTCTGTGCTCATAAAAAGGTTTAAACTAAAATTTTTAACAGCAGTATGTCAACACTGACCAGACCTGTGTTCTCAGGGGCTGCTGCAGAGGAAAATGTAGTGAGGAGCATGGTGGATGCTGTGGTTCAGCTGAAGTTGGGCAGAGACCAGTCTCCCAAGGGGAGAGCTGGAAAAAACAGGAGTCTCTCTCTAGCTGTAGCCCTAAATTCTAGGAAATATCCATCATGTTGTTAGTTTGCTATAGTCAAAGAATGCTTTGTGCCTGGAGAGGCCGTGGTAATCGCCAATGCTTACAAATACTGTCGTCTCTTTCCCAGAGGGGAAAAAGAAGCAGGATTCCTTGTAATTTGTGTGGGTTTGGGGCGTTTTATTGTGCATCAGCTGCAGAGCTGTGACACCAGAGGGAGCGAGTGAGCCTGAAATAGTTGCTTTCAACAAAAACCAGCAGCAAATAATCACAGCCTTTGCAAGAGGTAAATTAAAACCATCTCCAGCCTGGGAAACATGCACAGCTCAGCATCTTTCCTCCATAAATATTTCCCTGCTGTTCCATCTTTGTAACCCCTTCGGAGCCCAGCAGTCGTGCTCTTCCCCGATAGCAATGAGCCATCTCCTCGCCCTGTGCTCCCCGGGTGGCAGAGATTTTGACCTGTCGATAAGTGAGCTCTGTGGTTTTGCTGGACCTGACTGGCCTGGAGAAGTCAAGAATAGGATTGGTATGAAACCAGCGTGGCCTTGCTGCGTGGCACTGGGCAGCCTGACAGCCCTGTGGAGCAGTTGTTAGCACTGGAGCAGTAGATTCAGTCATTTCCTTAGCAACCCTCAGGCGTTTCTATTGCTAAAGCAACGCTTTGGCTTCGGAGGAGGTGGGTCTCACTGTTTTCTGTCACCCCCTTTAAATGTGGGGGTTGTCCAGGCTTTGCACGCTCAGCAGGAGCAGTCAAGCAGCTGGAAGTGTGGGTGTTTCAAAAAAAAAAAAATAATTGTGTTATCAAAGCTGAGTCCCAGCCAGATGATGTTCTTTCCCACCCTATCTCAATGGCATCGCGTCCTTGTCTACACAGGGATCTACGTGGGATTGTGCTCCGAGGAAGCTGAGAGCGAGCTGCCGTAAGAGGGCTCCAGAGCCCTGTTCTTGAATGCACTGCTTTGTGGAGCAATCTTTCCCTTTTTCTTCACCAGTATGTCCAAGCTGCCTTTACAAAACCCTCTTACACCTGCTCTAAATATTATTATTTTATTGTATTGCTCCGACTGGTTATGAACCTGGTCTCTTCATTTCAAGCAGTGCAGTTATATATACAGCTATAAATGCCTGGTACTCATAAAGCTTATTTCATTGTCTGAATAGGGAAATTTGACTTAGTATGGCTCCTTCCCTTCTCCTGCTGCAACTCTACCCCCTGTTATAGCAGTGTCAGTACAGCTGTGGGGAGCAGAGGCCTGAGACCACTTGGAGGGGCTCCGTTCATCTGTATGCAACGTGCTGCCTGCCCGTCTGGTAACGAACACAATGAGACTCGGGGATGGGGTTTGGGGCAGGGGAGGGGGAGTTGTGTTGCCATGACAATACAAATTGCAACGGATGACTCTTCAGAGAAAAGCATCACGTTTTTCAAAGGAGAAAAAAAGAAAAAAAAAAGTGTAAAATAATAACAGTTGAAATATGGTGTGGATTCTAGCTTCAAGTAGATGCTGCTTCCTAGAAAAACGTGGGGCTGTAGGTGCTAATTCTGGAAATGTTCATCCCCTTGGGGTGTTGAGGGAGCATTAAGAAGATCATGCAGGAGCCAGGCGTCCTATGAGTAAGCATCCAGCAAGTTTTCCATGCAAATATTTGGCCGTGCAGTAATGAGTTCCAGTAATAGCTGGCTGCTGACTGCCTCCACGGGAGATGCTGGGCGAGCGGGGACCGTGCGCTGATAGCGTGCTCACCAGCGAAGATACAGCTGCCAGTCTGGTACGTCAGGCACAGTGCAGATGGCCAACTATTTATATTTCTGTTGTGCCTAGAGCAGATTCCTCCGTCTTACCGCTGTCTGGGGGAAAGTAAGTGTCCCCTGGAAGCCAGAAGCCCTAGGAGTGTATTTACAGGAAAGATAGTGAAGTCCAATAGAGCTTGTCCTGCTCTAGGGGCTTTTTAGGAATCTCCTTGTTGATCCTGTTTAGGTGGAACATTTTTAATCCCACTGTGAATCCATGTTAGAAACCAGTTTTCTTTTCAAGCGTGGCCAGAGTAAGTTCTGTTTCTGCTTTGACCTGGCACCTTGCTGTAAGCTTGTCCCTTTTTAACATAGACTCCAAACACCACCATAAAACAGGGTTTATTTTTAACTGTCGTTTTTCCAGAATTGTTCACGAGGAGGAACTAAACTTATCCAGTTGCCTGTAATTCAAGATGTGTGATGATTGCACTGGTGTTACAGCCTGTTGTGTCTTGTGAAGCACAAATAGAAATTCCAAGGAAGGACGGGATAATTAGAAGCAATCCACTGATTCTTGTGACTGTATAAAAATATCAGGACATTTTAAGGATGAGTTATTTTTAGCAGCCTCATGTCAAAAAAAGTTTTGTGAGGTTTGGCATCTGAAAGCAGTAAAATGAGGTATTGTACCTGGACTTTTTTTCTTTACTTTTTAATTTTTCTTTTGACTCTGAGTGTGCTATGGATCTTGCTTCATAAAATAAATTGGCTTTGGAACTGGTTGGGGTAGGTGGCACAGCCCACTGGCTTCCTTACAAGGGGACACCAGGTTTAGCAGTGGGACCTGTAACCAGCCAAACACTTTGTGGGCAGTGAAGATCTGATTTAAGAAGAATATGGTTCGAACAATACACCCAAAGAAACCTTGCAGCTTGAAGCTGTGCGATGTCTATCTGATCTCTGTTCAATTTTGGTGGTTTATTACGTTTTGGGAGGGTAACTTTTTATTTCAGTTCACCTCTCCTGTAACGAGACTCTCCCCTAAGACAGGGTGTTTTTCAGGCTTGTTCTGAACAGCTGCTCTTCCAAGGGAGAGGTTCCAGATTGGTGGCCAAAACCAAAAAATGAAGCTTTTGTGGGTTTTCTGTTACAGCATATCCTCTTTGCACTCCTGAAAAGTCAAGTAGTAGTATTTATACATTAAAAAATGGAGGAGAGGGTTGAGGGTCTCAATAGCTGCTTGCTCTGGCTGCCAGGCAGGATCTGACCCGCCACACACAACCATGTCCCAGAGGTGCTCAGTTATAGCATGTGTGTTACCAAAGTCTGTGTGTTTATGCACCTGAACAAGGCTAAATGAAATTAAAGATAAATACTTGAAGTGCTCTGGGGTGCTGTGTTGGTGGCACTTAGGCTGGAGAGCAACTGGTGACATTTGGAAGCTGCAGAGAGTGAAGCAGCTCGTCCTAAGGGCTGGTGTGGGACAGAGTGGTATTTCCTTCAGTATAAAGGGGAAAGACACGGATCCTTTAGTGTTGTCTGGGCTCCCTTCCTCCTGAAAGCCCTCTGGTTTGAGAGGCTGGTGCTGGGGGGGATGCACCAGTCATGTGTGTGAGGACCACAGTAGGAAAGAAACTTAGAGACATTGCGAGTACAAAGCTCTGATTCTTTGACTTCCTCTAAAATGCCTTTTTAACATAAAGCTCTAAGTGTGCAGTATCCTCAGTAAAAGCGACCTCCCCCAAAAAAACTCTAATAGATGGTGCCTTTGGATCTTAACGTGCCCTCCGAGCATTACGCTGTCTTCTCTCCCCAGATGGGGTTGTGCAGACATCAGCTCCCATCGTAGGGCTTGACAAACTGAAACTCGGGTTCATTTTGGCTTCTGGAGCCATAATCAGATTTGTGGTTTCCACTCAATACTGCTGCATTGTTTTCTGCGATTCTGAAAGTGAAACTGGCGCCAAACAAAACCGAAATTGTCCCGTCAGCTTTTGCTGTCGATGCATCTGAAATGCAAGGTGTAAAGTGCTGATGGCAACCAGGGAGGATTTTAAGTGCAGGGCCCTTTGGCCTTGGACTTTGTGGAAGTGGGTTTAAGTACAGCTGTGCTTAATGGTGCAAAGGTAAGAGAATACTTTCTCATTTATTAAAAAAAAAAAAAAAAAATGCATAAAAGCAAAGTGCTGTTCCTGAATGAAATGGCTTCTGACTGCTCTTATTTTTTGATTGAGCACAGGAATTGGGAATAATACCTGATGGAAGAAACTTAGGGCTTTCGTAAGCAAACATATACATGTCCTAACTAAGAGGCCAAACGCATTACGGTTTTAAATGAAATTCTTAACTTCTTGGGCATCGTTTTCCAGCAGATGCACATGTAGAGTTACGTGGAAGGGAGCAGATTGGGGTCTCCTGGTGCAACAATGCATCGTGCATCTGCATCTCCCCCACGGAGGCTTCCCGGTCCACGGGTGGGAGCCCAGGGCTGAGCTCCCTGAACGATGCCCAACTCTGCCTCTTTGCCACTGTCTTTTTTGTTTCCCTCCCCTTTTGTCTCCCTTTAAAAGGAGACATCTGTGCTCCTCCGCAGTCTGGTGTCACTGCCCATGTGCATCCCTGGCGGAAGCGGGAGGAAAAACCCTTTAATCCTTATAGGGGGGGAGAGCGGTGGCCTCTGGTGTTTCCGGAGTTTTAAGGAAGTCGCTGAAGTTCCTCTTTGACTCCCCTCCATAGAAATGTGACAGATGGGTCTTTTCCTTTTAAGGCCAATAACGCTGCTTTCCCTTTGCAATAAAATCCTGGTCAGAAGTGGAAGCGAGAAGTCGGGCAGGGGGAAGGGGCTGGTCTCACCAGCTCCAAATGGGTGCGGATGTGATTTGCGACATAGTAAATTCTAGGCTAAAATAAACCAAGTTACAACATCTACCCGGAGGTGCTGGTTTTGTTTGCTTCAGGGCTGCCTTAGATTTTTTCAGTCCTGTTGCTTAAGACAGCAATTAGGAATTGTGACTCTCCTTAATTTCATGGGGAGAAGTTGATCTGGTCCAAAGCCAGGATGGTTTTGAGATAGTCTGATTGAGTCTAGATAACTCTGATTGAATCCAGGTCAGCACAGGAAGAAAATAGCCAATTCTTTTTGACAATCGCCTTCCCTCCTTCAAAATGTCCTGGCCTCTTATGGATGTCTCAGAATAGTTTTCTTCCTGGACCCTGAAAAGCCATTTTCCACAGCACTTAATGTGGTCTTTGTGCCTGACACTTGGCACGGGCTTCACTCATTAGCTGAGAACAGGTAATATCCCTCTGGGTGGTAATTGCCCATAGTGTTGGTAAGCCAAAAGCCAGCTCTGTCAGCCAATAATGTCTTTTACAAATCATCCGTGGCTGCAAATGGTTCGATGAATTTGAACCTTAAAAGTATTTTTCTAATAAAGTGAATCTCCTTTTTCTTGCTACGAAGTGCTTCATATCCTGTTTCACGACGTTAATGCAAATGCCTGGTTTGGCAGTGGGTTAAACTGCTCGATTTTAAGTGGTACAGCTCGTGTTTCTCCCCTGCAAAACCTGTTGGCTGCTGCGTTAGTTTCAGTTCTTACTGAGCACTCGAGCTCTGAAATCAAGGGGTAAAGAGTAACTGGTTAGGAGAGTCTATTGTGATGTTCCCAGGGCTGTCCAGGAGCCTCCTTGGTTTCCAGTAGCCACTGGCCTAAGGAAAATGGTTTATTTATGGGCTCTTTCCTCTGGCAGGCAGCTAAAAGACCGTTTTTACCCTGGTCCAGCTGGTTGCTACTTCCCTTCTTGCCCCTTTAAACAGATGAATGGGATGTTCAAAGAAAGAGTGGTGGATGGGGCTCACGCAGCCATCTCAGTACGTTACGGATCTGGTGTTTAATTCCAGCACTGCTTCCAGTTGTGGGTGTATGGTTGGGGCTTCTCTTCTGGAGAAAGGTGTTTCAAAGGTCTCCGTTCTTTGGCTGTAGAAAGGGCAGCAGGTTTTGCTGACATGGGCAGCTTCTTCCCGGGGGTTACTTGCTGGTCAGTAGGAGCTAAATGTTTCCCCACGTGTTTCCCCACTGTTTGGAAATGGTTTTCAGTAGCATCCGCATATTCTTCGACTCTTTTAACGATGGTGTGTTTATGGTCACTTTTTTTTTTTCCTTCCTCTCCTCATCTTTACAATAGATATTCCAGGAAAATGAGGACAGGGCCTGGAAGCTGCTCTAAGGCTGGGGAAATGGCCGAAACCAGCCTTGTTTCTAAATATTTCACTTGTGCTGCCAAAATTGTCGATTTAATCTTTTGGTATCACATACTCTGTATTTTTGTCTGTGATTTGTACCCCTCTGAGGGTATCTTACTAAATCCTTTTGGAGGAACTGCATGTACAGCTTAACTTAATAATCCATCCTTTTGATAAGGTAACCCCCAAAGCGCCAGTCTTGATCCTTACCTGCACTCAGCCATACCAAAGCACTCCCTACTTGCAGTTCTTTTAATTTTTTTCTTATTGTATGGGTGTAGGAGGAGGGAAATGGTCTGTGTGCAGTGAAGGTGACCAGTGGATCCCCACTTTGCAACAGGAGCTGGGGTTCTTAGTGTCCCAGGGTAGTAGGAGGGCTTTCCTTCTCCTGAACCAGTTGGGATTCTCCCCTCAAAAACTGATGCCAGCGATAGAATTTGAAATACTCTGGGTTGTTTTGCCGTTGTGGTTGGGTCATGGTGGAATCCCAGAATGGTTAGAGTTGGAAGGGAACTTAAAGATCATCTAGTTCTAAGCCCTTGCCCTGGGCAGGGACACCTCCCACCAGACCAGGTTGCTCAAAGCTCCGTCCAACCTGGCCTTGAACCCCTCCAGGGATGGGGCAGCCACAGCTTCTCTGGGCAGGTGACTGCTGGGTCTCAAAGGGGTCCCTGGAGATGAGATGGCTTGTTCTTTTGGGGTTTTTTTGGCTTTTACAGGAAAGAGGCTGCAACATCTCTGGTTTGTGGACAAGTCATGCCATGCACTTAGTTGAACACTGCACTTAATTTGACTTGTTTGGGTCCTGAAGCAGGGGGAGAAGAGGGGAACTGGTCCTTCCTATCAGTGTTCGGAAGCGTAACAGAAAGGGAACTGCTTGCCTTTGGGATTTCACAAGGCCGAGGGTTGCAGCGTGCTCTTCCTGTCTCACTTCTGTTGCGATGGGCTGCCTTCTGTGTGGCGCTGGGACCTCGCAAACATTTCGGGGTTCAAGGTGTTGTTTTCGTTCTCGTTTTCCCTGCCTCTTGCCAGGTCTCACGTGGTTGTGCGGAAGCGAGCCTGTCCTGCTGGCTTACCAGCTTTTGTTTGGAGCTGCTGCGGGTGGAGAGGCTTCCCTTGGAATTGCCAACTCAGTTTAGCTTCGATGCACGCAGATCCGAGGTGGTCTTCCTCTTCTTCCAGAGTGTTTCTAAGCCCCAGATTTTTCTGTGAATATTTAAAAAAAAAAAAAAAAGTTAATTGAAAGGGATTATATGATTTCAAGGGAAATTAAATTACAGATTAAACAACTCTTCTAATTAGAGGACAAACATGTCCTGAGTTAACCCTTGTTTGGCAGGATATTGCAGCACCAGGGTTACTATCCTGCCCATCCTCCTGCAGGGGTTAAGGCGGCTGATCAGCTTTGGTCAAGATTAGACTGAGCTGGGGGTAAGCAGGCACTTTGATGGCTTGGGATCGCTGTATCCCCTCTGCCATCCTCGTTGCCAGGGCTGCTGGGTTTGCAGGGGATGCACTGGGTGTTCCTCTGTTATTCCAAAGCCTCAAGGTACGGTCCTGCCTGCAAAATACCCCCCATTCATTCACTGCCTGCAGGGATGTGACAGTGTCCACCTTGGCAAGGGCAGAAGCTGGTGTTTTCCCCTGATGTACTTTGGGTAAGAAATACTTTGGATCACTGCAGCCTGTGCCTGATGGTTTTAGACATCACTTGTCTCCCTGCATCTCCTTCCCGGTGTCCCTCTGCTCCCCGCAGCCCTGGGGAGGCACATTTTGCCTACTGAAGCTGAGGGGCCAAACAGCCTTAGCAGGGCTTGAAAAACTGTCCCCAAATTGCAGTTTTGAGGCTTCTTCTCAGAGGCACCTCTGCACCACACAGAAACCCAGGCCCAGCTGGTGTTAGGTGGGCTCATGGGTGCCTGATATGGGAGGGAATAGAAACATCATCTGGGGGTTCTGAAAGAGGAATCAGTGAGTTGTGGGCACATCTATTTCCCTGCTTAGTTTTCAGCACTTTGCCTTTTTTCTTTCTTTTTTTTTTCTTGGTGCGTACTCATTTGCTCGATATCTTTTTGTTATTATGTTTTATTATTTTGCACAGGCATCTGAACAGCTCTTGTGGTGCAGGAGGAAATCCAGTGCATGTCTGTGCTGGAGCTTCAAGTGTAAACTCCATCACGCTGCACTTTTTGGTGGTTTTGGCTTTTGAACACCTCGTGCAGCATTCTTTCTTGCCGGGAAGTTTCATCAGGCTGCAGGTACGGGTTGCCGGCTTTGGTTTTACCATTAGCTTATTTTAGAGTAGTGAATGAGCTGCAGATGACTCACTGTCACGTTGGTAAATTTGGAAGATGGAGGTTAGCAGTTCAGAGGGCCATTTTCAGTCTATCGGCCGTAAATATTATAGCTATAAATACTGTATTTACAAGGCTGGCTGCTGGGGCTCAGGGGCTGCAAAGCTCTGCCCTCTCGCTCTCTGCACAGAGCTCTCCTGGGGAGCAGCAGGTAAGAGGTGACTCTGCACCACACAGGCATTAAAACAATAAATCATCTGAACTTCTGAGATTTCAAGGAGGGCCAGGTATGGCTTCACTTTCATTTTTCTTTGTCCTTGCGAGTTCCCCAACATTTTTTTTATTTATTTTTGGTTTACTATGGCCAGTTTAAAGTAGCAGCACCCTACTTTGGGGTTTTCCCCTTGTTTGGGTTTAATTTCCATGGCAAAGCAAGCTCTTCTTGCCCAGTTTCTGAGGCTATATTTGTACCTAGACTAAAGCTAATTTCCAGCATAACTGCTCTGCTTAGTTCACCTTTTCCCATCCCTTGCTGGTGTTATAATGAACCTGGAGTGTTAACTTCTGCTGTAGGTAGAGAGTATGATTAAAAAGGCTCTAAATTGGAAATGAAGTGTCTTAATGCTGCTAAATTACCGTCAAAATTGCCATATTGCAGAGCCTCATTAAAAGTGGTCGTAGGTGTGTTACATAAACTGTTGATGGAGGAGAGGACATCTATAACCGAGCTCCTCCTGTGATCCTTTCGTAATACAATAAAATCTGGGAGACGGTAGGGGGAGAGAGAACCACAAGAAAAACAGGGCAGACCTGAAGGAGGTTTTCTCCAGCTCCTGCCACCCAAAGCCCCGGGGAGGGATTTGTGTCTGGGGCGGGGTGAGGAGGGGGGGATTTGTTTATCTTGTGGTGGTGTAAGAGGGAAGTTTCAAAATTAACTTCAGTAATTGTTCCTCCTCTCGGTCTTACAATGCGTCGTTAGCAGGTTCCTCTGCAAATAAGATATATTACTTTTGTTAAGCTTTAACCTTCTTGATGTTGTTAGGTGCAACCCCTTGAGTAACCTTCCAGAGTTATCCTTTAAAAATCAGTGTGCTTGTCTTGAAATCTAAATCCGTTCCTCTCCTAAGGTCTCTATTGTTTCCAGCAGGTCCACAATTGTTTAGCCCTGGTAGATTCCATCAGAGTTCCAGCTCTTGGAAGCAGCATCCCTTTTTGTGTGAGGTTGTGCGTGGGATTACAGGGATAACCTCTTAGATCTCTGCTGAGTAGGGTAAGGCAATCTGCAGTGGGGGGAGAGGCAGGAGGGTCAGCTGCTGAGTGCTTTGAACTAGGCTGCTGGTAATTAACTATTTATCTTGGCTGGGAAGGCATATAGCTATTATCTGCCATCAGTCCAACAGACCTAAAAACCGAGTAACTACTACTGATGTGTTTCCAGTAGCAGGTACTGAATTTCTATTAACTTTCTGCCCTGGGAAGGAGCAATACGACCTCAGATATACTGATTTAGACAACATCTTTGGTGTGAGGTTCTGTGTTTAAGCCGCCTTTATAAAGTGACAGAGCAGTGGTTTCCTCTGCCTGCGCTGCAGGGTGACTCAGGTTGGTGGGTGACCATAACTGGGTAGGTCACAAAGCCCATCCATCCTGCTTGTATCCGATATTCCCCATGTGCCAAGCTGGAGAGGTGCTGTGTGCGACGTCAGTCTGCTCAGGGTAGGGGACTGCCTTCTGAAAAGTGTTGTTTTAGGGTAGAAACCTTATCCTTATGAGAAACTTCTCCATTTAGGGGAGGGGATCCTGGTGCGATGAGCTTGTGTTGCAAATACTCCGGCTGCTGACCTGCTGCCTGCAACTTTTGGTAGATTCCTCACATCTCTGGAGCTTGAGAGGAAGCAGCTTTGAAACAAAAATAATTCTCAAAAATGTCCCAAAAACACCCTAAGTTTTGTACAAGTTCAAATTAAATCATGACCCTTCTGAGTGAAAGAGCTGTTTCTCTTACTCCAGTTACACTATGGTACATGAGGATGAGATTAGTGAGCAATTTCTTGTGCTAGCGTGGTTTCCACCTCTGCCCAGCCATGGGGTGATAGTGATGCTGAGCAGCACTTCATGTGTGAAACTGCAGATATTTTTACTCTATAGGTCTCTAACCACTGGACCCGAACCAGCAGCTCATCTGGCCTTTTAAAGTCAAGCTCTGGGGAGGGGAAAAGCTTTCTTTGGTTTGGTCTCTGTGTTTCAGGAACTTCTGAATTACAGATATGAAATAGTTCTACTGACGTAGGCAAGCCTGGGGTGGGAGTTACCATGTGTTTCTGGTTCTCAGATTCTGATGTAGTTCTGGTTCTCAGATTCTGATTCTGACCCAAACCTCTGTAGGAGCTGGCCTGCCAGCATGTTTCTGGAAGCCAAAGGGCATTGCCCATCTTCAGTGTCTTAAAAGATGGAGAGGGAGTACAATGTGCTCAATTTAACAAGAACATGGAAACAGGTGGCATTGGTTGAGGTCATCATTTTTGGTAACGGGGTTTAATATATGGCCATAAAATCTTTAATCAACACTCCTGGTGTTTGTTGGATATAAGGCATATTTTTCTTACCCGGCTTTTTAACTCTCCATCACTTGTAGGTCTCTACATTTACACCCTGCCTCGTTTTTACAGCCTAGTCCAAGGCCTGCGCCTTCGATTTATCTCTTCCTGCGACCTAAAATAAATCATGGCCGTGCTGAGGAGAGGAAACTTGAGTTTTCCCTGGGTTTCTCTCAGCCAGTCGGTCTCGGGAGCTGCGCTGTGGCCGGTGGCCGCTGAGCGGCAGCGCTGCCCGGGGAACAGCCCAGCTGGGGGGGACCCAGCCCCGCTCCCGGGGGGGGATGAGCAGCAAACCCACCCACACTCATCTCCTCCCAGCCCCTCGCCCATCCGAGGCACGGTGGTCCTTTCTCCACGCTGCGTGGATTTTGTGCATTTGGGAGTTGGTACCTGCTGCCCATCTCGCCTGTACCCGGGAGCTGCCGCAGCGGTTCCTGCTGGAAGGAGCACCCTCCGTGCTGGGAAGCTGGGTACCTGTGGAGTTGGGGTCCCACTTCCCAGTGCTGGGCGTCTGTACATCTCTAAAGGGGGTCTCTCACCAAAATGGATTGTCTTGGGCTGGATTAGAACCTCTTTATCCTAGCTTAACGTATAGGAAATCCCAGAAACAGCCCTGAAGGAGTTTGCTCGTGAGAGCTTATCCGTGCTTAGAGGTTGCATTCATTTAGCTACTTCTGCATCCATTTTTAGTGAAGGGCAGCGCAGCTTTATGGACAGTGGAAACTTTGTGGGGAAGGAAGACACTGTGGTTCTTTGTTTTCCCATTAACTTGGTCTGGTTGGGAATTGCAGCCCTTTAATTAAACCAGTGCAGTACGGACTGGCCCCGAGGTGCTATTCTGAGACTATTGCATTCACATCTGCTTTTGGGTAAAACTTGGCCTGTTTGAGGTTAGCCTGCGCTATTGTCTGTCTAAGAGCAGGAAGAACCAGAGAATCAGTCACTTGGGGCTCCATCCCAGCGAGGACCGAAGGGACACACGGGGTGTTTTACCTCCCTCTCGCTCCCCGCAGCCACCGTCCCCGCGTGTGCCATCGGCAGAGACCGCCGGAGTCTGCAACTCGCCCTTCCTGGGGGACGCCGGGAGCCACGCGGCGCAAGGATTTAATTAACTGGCATATGGAGAGCTAAGGCGGGCGCTGGACCCCGCTCAGAGCCACCACTGAGAGCTGGAAGGCGGTGATGACAGCCCGGTCCATCCCCTGCTGGTGTTTAAGCTGAGCTTCCCCTCCTCCCCTTGCGTTTTGCTGGATCAGTAAAGGGCTTCGTGTAAACTCCTCCAGAAGAAGCGGGCAGGCAGGAATGCCGTGGGCAGCGGTCTGTGCCCGTCATCTGATGTTTTTGTCCCTGCCACATTTGTTTGGGTTGAAACCAGGAAAGCCAGTGCATCTGCATCGTCGGCAGCGCGTACAACAGCCCCGCTGTCGCCGAAAGGACAGGGAGACTGGCAGGGAGAAGTCGGTTATTTGGGTTCCCCCCACCCCAACCAAGGGCTGGACCTTGGAGAGTTATTTTTAGCAGATGGCAGAGTGGAAAAAAGTTGAGGTTGTCCCTTAAAACTGTATAATCCACTGCAAGTACCAGTAGAAGTGCTGGGGAAGGTGGTAGGTTTGCGTAAAACATTGCTGTCTACCTTCATTAGGTGCAGGACAATTAACAAGGAGGTTTAAGGATTGTGATGCCTGTGCTAAAAGCAGGCTGGTCGCCCTTCGCCAGGCTGGCCCTGAGCACAGAGAGCTGCGTATCCGCACCGCTGACCCTGGGAACAAAGGATCCTCCTGAACCCAAACATGTTTGTGTTAATCCCGGCTGCTTCCTGGCGGCCAGCGAGAGGAAACGGAGCCACTACCTCTAACAGATGTACAGTGAGGAGATTACAGTGTGCGATTAAACACCCTCTCCATCACATCCTCCTCTCCGCCCGGCGCATTAATGGACTGTCCCAGGCTGCCTGCCAAGCTCGGGCAGATGTAACAGGCAGCAGATACTTCATCTCCCTCCTCCCTGCCTGCTTCAGAGCCGTTTGCCAATACCAAGGCTTCTGCAAACACCCTGCCCCTCGCACCGAAAGCCTTCGCTGCCTTCTCCGGACCTGCCTGCAAGGAGGAGTGGGCTGAGGAGGAGACATATGGAGTTCACGCCATCCAGAAATAATTAATTTAACTGAAAAGCTGTTTAGACCAAAACGTGCTTTCCCATGTCGGGTATCCCTACACGAGTGGGCTAGGGTTTGCTGGTGGCCAAGATGCCGGAGGAGATATTGGGCAAGGTCTTGACTTGGGTAGATGGACTTGCTTCTCGGCTGGTAGGTTTGGAGTAGAAGATTTCTGGGCTGGGAAGGACTCGTTTTCCTTCTTTGTGTGGGCTTAGGTGCTGCCAGTCTTAGTGCCAAGTGCTGCTCTTACAATAGAAATCATCTAGGCTGCTTGCAAAAACCAGCAATCCTACTGTCTGTTTAGGTTAATTAGTATGGTAATGGCAGAGTATGTTTCTTTATCAAACAAAAAGCTATTTCTAAAATAAAAGAACCCCCTGTAGAAATTGTAGAGATCAGAATTGTCATCATGTGAGACATGCAAAACCCTCATCAGCCAAGCAGGTTGGCTTCAAATAAGAGTTAAAAATTTAAAAAGGTCACTTTTCTTTCCTCGGGCGAAGGCTGGGACCTCAGTTATGGCACTGGAGCAGTTGCCTTTGTCTGAACCGTGGGCTTCCTCCCCGCGTTTGTGCAAAGAGGTTCCTGTAACTGCTGACAATGTGCCATTGTCTTGGGTAGAACAAGGAGAGAAGCCACATCGAGTTCTTCTAATGGCACTTGTATTGTCCATTTTTTCCCCTGCCTCTGTTCTGGCGAGGACGTGGCTTGGTCAGAAGCAGCACCAGGTGACACTGGGAGTTAGGAAGCCATGGGGGCATCTTCATGGGGTGTGTTGCCCATGGCTTTGCAGTTCTCTGTAGCCAATGCGTCTTGGGAGGGATGATAGGATGAGGGGTAACAGTTTTAAACTGAAAGAGGGGAGATTCAGATTAGATATCAAGAAGAAATTCTTTGCTGTGAGGGTGGTGAGGCACTGGCCCAGGTTTCCCCAAGAAGCTGTGGCTGCCCCATCCCTGGAGGTGTTCAGGGCCAGGCTGGATGGGGCTTTGGTGGAAGATGTCCCTGCCCAGGGCAGGGGAGTTGGAACAAGGTGATTGTTAAGGTTCCTTCCAACCTGAACCGTTCTGTGATCCCAGAAATGCCCACGGCTGTGGCAGCACTCGCTGTGGAGCAGTCACAGCAAGCTGGAGAACCCCATACCTCCTATCTCATGCCATCCCAACACGTTTGAGATTCTGCTTTCATGCCTCTTCCCTTCTCCTGGGCATAAGAGACATACTTTGGCAAATATCAGCAGTCTCAACTCTGGGTGGGGAGCAGGGAGAACATTGATATTTTTAAAGAGCTGCACCAAGGAGAGCGAGGACGGTGGCAGTAACAAAAGGCAAAAGGGACTGACTTGGTAGGAAAGTCTAAGCAGCCCCATCTGCTTTGGAAGGGCATCGTTTCTAATTCAGCAGCAAAGGAGGCTCCTGGAGTTAAGTAATTGGGAATAGTAGGCTCCTGGCTGGAAAGTGTGCCAACCCTTCTGGCAAAAAGCTGTTAAATCTTTGTTGCTGGCGTGTGAAAGTGGTTCTGTGTGGCAGGGCTCCAAAGGCTGTTTTTAACCCTTGATGTATGGGAAAACAAATCCCAAACCTACAGCACTTTGGGTCTTGGGATGGCACGTCACCAGGTGTCGAGAATAAAAGGGGAAGGTGGGTCTTCATCGAGGTACGTGAACGGCTCCAAATCTGCTCCTCCCGTGGCAATACCAGACAGACCTGGCCTGGAAACAACCCTACGTAAAATGGTGGCTGTTTTAACAGCTTTAGCAGGAAAACGCAGGGTACGATGAATGATTCATGAGGATCAATAGAACCAAGGCATTTAACGCCCCTTAAAACCGGCGTCTGTCTGCCAACGGGTGCATTTGCAAGGTGAGAGATCACAAAATCCTCTGCTGAGCTTTTGGGACACGGTCACACGCTTCCCTCTCCTCTTACTACAGCCCTTACCCTGCAGCCTGCAAACGTGTCCAGCTTTCCAGCCGGGACGAGGAGCCTTTAATTCTCCAGATGAAAGCACAAGCTGTAACGCATCTCCCAGCGAGCACAACTACAAACCAGTCAACATTTTGCCCCCCCCTCCCAAGGGTGGCTTCCTTGGAAGCTTTGGTCTTCATCCTGTTTGTCTGATTCGCGATCAAAAGAGTTTTGCTGCCTACGTGTGTTTTTAAGCAGTTGTTTCTATCGTATCTCATATAAACGGCCAATTTCTTCATTAAAATTAAATGAAGGTAATGCAATCAGAAAAGATCTGTCTCAGCAGTCGGTGTCTCTCACTAAGAGTGCCACCAGAGCTGGGCACAGCTCTTCTGGGACCTTCTTTGGTGTGGAGGGGCTGAGGATGCTTCGCAGCCATACGGGTTTTCCTGCCAGGGGGAGAAAGTTGGATTTAAAAGCCTGAGCCCCAGCCATCCTGAAGATGAAACAGTTGGATCGTGAAACGTGTACTTTTTCCAAGTTTGATTTGGATGTTTTCTAATCTTCCTCAAATTAAAGGAAAAAATCTCTTGTTTGACCCAAAACAAAATGATGTTTTCTTTGGCTAGCCGAGCGAGAAAATCAGCTCTAACTCTAGTCTTAGTCCAAGTTCCTTGCCAATAGTTGCCTCCTCAGCTCCCCTGCTCCACGCAGCTTTACCAGTCCCAGATTAAAGCCTCTTTGCTACACAGTTTACAAGAACAGTGGAGTTCAGTCACTTGCTCTAAGTTCAGTTCAGCCATTCTGGTTAATTTCGTAAATATTTGTTCGTATTTCACCTCTGGTTTATGGACACGTGTCCACATCCTGCGTTTTTAATCTGTTTACTCACAGAAACTGCTGTAACTTTATTTTGTGAGGTTTTAGAAAGCATAACATGGATTTGCTTGTCTGCACGGGGGTGCAGGGGTTTTGAGGCAGCTGCGAGGCTTCCATCGCTGCTGAATTAGAAGCTCTTTGTGTGAAGGGGGAGGATTTTGGTCTGGAAACAGATGAACTTGATGTCCTTTAGCACCGTGGTTTTATCTCTGGAGACTCCTTGGGGAAGTAACCAGAGAACCTGGTAGTAGTTCTGTGAGTTTTAGGTGAACTCGGATTTATGGACTGGTTTTGTACCTGAGTTCTTTTACCTTGGAAACTCCTTGGCTCCTGGTCTTGACAGACTCATTCTGGGTGGAGGACAGACCTCTCTCTACCATCCTCAGCTGAGAACTTGCAGCATTTTGCAGGGGGAAGAGATGGGAATTTTCCCAACTCCTAATGCTGTTATCAGCGTGCTGGGTCTTCTCTTTCTTTAATCCCTGTCATCTTCCTTAGGAAACATGTCGGAAGTGCCAGGGGCTGTGGAAGGAGCACATGAACCTCACCTGTGAGCAGCTGGCTGAGAAGGATGACATCAAATACAGGACGTCCATGTGAGTAAACCCCACAACCAGGCAAAAACGGGGAGGTGGATGAACTGGTAATAGCAAAACGCTGTGGTTTGGAGGGGGGTGAGAAACCCCTCTGTTCTTGTGACTCGCAGAGACCCCAAAGTTCTGCTGGGTGTCACTACCTTCTGTCAGGGAGGCGCTAGGGACCTCAAAGCTGAGGGGTCAGGAGGCACCCGGGATGGGATTTCTTTCTGCGAAAGATACTTGGCAGCGGATCCAGCTGGTAATTCGAGGACGTGGGAGAGCTGTCACCAGACCAGCCTGTTCCTCTGGCTGGCCCAGCGTCTTGCAGGCTGGCACCTGGTCCTTCTCAGAGGTGAGAAACCCCCATCGGTGTTGCTTCAGGGGGGAGAAGGAGGGTGTTGCTCAGAGGCAGGGAAGTGCTTTGACTCACAGCAAGTTATTATTGCCCTTTCAAAACCTAGACCGGTGACGAAGCGTGGTTTGCTCAGCTTCTACACTCTGGCTTTGTGGGAGGGGATGTGTTTGCTTACAGGACCTTGTCTCTGTTTCTAACCAGTTTGTAGAAATCATTTACAGAATGGAGTCACATTTTTAAATACTCAGGTATAAATCTTGAATGTTTCCCTAAAATCTTACGAAGTTTGATCTCTGTTGTTGCTACAGTAAATGACAAAATCCTCTGCCTTTAGGAAATAAGGGAAGGTTCATCCATGGAGCTGCATATCTGGGGCAGTGGAATGGGACTTGCCCGTGTTGCCCAATCCTTTCCACCCTGATTTAGAGTCTGTCTGGCAGGAGGAGAGGCTGGAAAGCTCCACCACTGGGAGCCTGAATGACTGTCGCTTGCTCATCCCTCAGTCCCTAGTTCAAAACAAAATCTTATTACATGTTTGATATGACTTTCTTTTCTCTGCCACTCCCTTCCCTGTAGGAAAGAGGGGAGAGAGGGAAGAGGAATGAGTTGTCATGTCCCTAATAAGGAAAAATTAGTTCAAAACCTTTAGTAGCAACATCGCTGTGGATAGATGAGTCTTACTGCCTGATACAATAAAAGCTTCCTTTTGAAGCCCTGCGTAAGGAAAAGGAAGCACAGCTGGAGTTCAGGGCAAACTTCCTGCCTTGCTCAAAGTTTCCTAAAAAAAAATCCTCTGCATCAGCAGCATCCTGTTGAGTAGCGGAGGGAAGAGCAGCTGCAGCTCAGAGGAAAGTCAGCCTCACGTTGGGGTTTGGGTTTCTTTGGTCTCTATTTTTAGCTTATCTCCAAACGCCTGGGTGCAGGTCAGGCCAGGTGTCACTGCGGGGGAGTTTTGGGAAGCTGGAAGGCGGCTGAATTTCTCACCTCGCCATTCCCAGCTCCTGGAGTTGTGCTGTGGGAGCGGTTTGTGGGGCTGTGCCGTGGCCTGGTTTGCTGCTGGGATCCTCCCCTGAAGTCCCTCCCTGTCATCTCCCAGACATATGTGGCCTTTGCAGGTCCGCTGAAGCAGTTGGGTGGAGATGCTTGGCGAAGGGAGATCGTTCCCCACTGCCAAAGGACTGTGCTCCTCTCCATGAAAACACACTCCCTTTACTCTTCTGTCATCATGTTTCACTTCTAGGTTGTGAATTAAATTGTAACGTGATCTCCAGCGGTCAGAAAATTGGCCCTTAGGATGACAACTTATATTCTTAAGTCTTTTAATTAAGTGACCGAGGCTTTCCTCCATTTCTGTGCCAAAAAAGTGCTGCCACGAGCTGAGCCGTTGCGCTGGAGCGTGTCACTGCCAGGATGTCTCATGGGGACAGGGACTGTGCTTTGTCCTGGATTCCCATTTGTGCTCTGCTGGAGTCAAACCCCTCTCTTGAACCTTAAAGCAATAACTTCTAGAAAATGTATGGTGGGAATCTTAAGAGAAGAGGGAAAGCCCAGTCTCTGTGGGGAAAGATGTGATTATTTTTCAGTTACTGATTTAAATTTAACAAAAACCAAATAAATCTGGAGTGTAGCAGCCAGGGTTGGGGAAAAAAAAAATAGATATAGTCGTGGCAACTTTGTAGCCGGAGCAACAGGCAGACATAAAACTAGCTGGCAGATGACAGCCAAGGGTTTGCTTTTCCTGAACTTTATCTCCCGAGCTGTATTTCTCCACAGCCAAGTCAAGCATCCGTGTGCCCTTTGGCCCTTCGACTTACGGCTTAAATTCCTCCCAAGCCAGGTCCTGGCGCTGCCGGCGTCTTGGCTCGCGTGGAAACCGGGACGGGGTCTGCAGAATGCAGCCAGTGATTGACTTTCCTTCACTTAATTTGTTCTTGAGTTGCCATGGGTTGGCTCCAAGTGGAGCTGAGCCCAGACCTCCTTGGAACAGCGGTGGACCGTGGGGATGGCGTAGGAGGAGAGAGGAGGGGGAGAGATGCTGGGAAAGGGGGGGTTAAAGCATCCCTGGGATAGCATAATAGTAATTTTACCGCAGGCTGGTGACTGCAAACATCCCTTCTCTTAATTCTTCTCCCTCCTCTTGCGTTGCAGAGAAGAGAAAATGACAGCCGCCCGAATTAGAAAGTGTCACAAGTGTGGGACCGGGCTCATTAAATCGGAGGGTTGTAACCGCATGTCCTGCCGTTGCGGTGCTCAGATGTGCTACCTCTGCCGGGCTGCCATTAACGGCTACGACCACTTCTGCCAGCACCCCCGCTCGCCCGGGGCTCCCTGCCAGGACTGTGCAAAGTGCTCTCTCTGGACGGATCCCACAGTAAGTAACGAAGGACTTTTGTGAATGATTCCCGCCCCGATTTCAATTACCGGTCCGTGCCAGCGCGCTGAGATACGCGCCTTCCACCAGAGGAGAAGGGCTGTTTTTAGAGGGCGCGACTCTTTTTTTCCTTTCCCAAGGCAGCTAAAAAACCACACTGGAAGCCTGCGTCGGCACACAGTCACATCTGACCACAACTTGGAGGGAACTGGTGTTGCTTTAGGGAAAAACAGCTCCTGTTAGACCAGGGCTTTGTTTGGAGGCGCTCTGAGAGCCGGTCTGGGGAGCGGGGCTTGTGGAGGGAGCTGGTGGGGAGCGTGTGCTGGTAGCAGGCACTGGGATTATTGGGACTCGTTCCTAATTGTGCAGCTGAGATGCTTTGCCTCTGGAGGCAAGGGAAGTCTTTTTGGTGGCCGGATCATCTGCTCGCTCTGAGAGCAGAGAGAGGGAGAAACCGCCTCCAAACAAGGGTCCGACGTTACGGTCGGGTCCGTTCTCACGGCTGTTCTCGACAGCTGCAAAGGGAGAACTGAAGCACGGCCCGAGCTGCAAGGGGAAGCTCCAGTAACTTAATACAGCTCGTAGCTGTGCCAAGCCTGGGAAAACCTAGTGCAGCATCTCTGTAAATAGAGGTCTTTGACACCAGAAATCCGGAAGGCGCGTAGGTGGGAGTTGAATTTCCTGATTTCAGCAACCAGTGGGGCAACGTGAATGTGGATCTGCCTTCCCAGGGCTTGTCTGAGCTTTGTTTTTCCCAACACGTTTTTGTCTCGGGCCGCTGCAGCTTCCCGGAGCCTGGTTCCAGCCCCTCTCTCTGCAGGTGATATGAGCAATCCTCCATTTGTCTGAAGCAGAGGAAAAGCCACTCTAAATCTCTCCCTCCTACCCGCAGGCTCTTGGGGATCTCCCAGCAGGATCCCAATCGGAATAAACTTCCTACTCCTCTCCTCGCCTGCCTTTATTCCCTCCTATCAATCCGAGGTGTCAAACTAAGCAGAGACACCTCCTTCTTGGCACCCCTGTGGCGTTTCCGACACCTGGCTGTGCCTTCCCTGGATTCCTGTCCCACTCCTCCCCCTTTTCCACCAGGATGCGACTCAGGGTTCGGCAGCGCTGGCGTCCTTTGTTCCCGTCAGGCTGCTGATTGTGCTGGGCCATGGTATTTGTTCAGAGCCAGAGAAAACATGAGGCCTCTCAAAAAGCTCGTACTGTACTTTAAAATAAATAAATAAATAAGCAGCACAAAGAGGGCACTGTCACCAGGCCCTTTCCAGCTCTCTAATTAACCAATGTTGTGGCAAAGAAAAATTTCCCACCGTCAGCACAGAGCTGGCACTGCCTGCTATTTTTTTTTTCTTTTTTTTTTTTCTTTTTTTTCCCCTTGTAGATGATGGAGCACTGGTGGGCTGGGGGGTTGAAGTTGGGTGACTGACCTCGCTGCAGTGCAAAGAATAATGTGAAGAACCGTTGGCTTCTAGGGCTGAAATGATGGATGCCTCTGTGTGTTGTCCCCCTTCATAAGGGGCTTGTGACACTAACCTGGTCCCACCTGGGCGATCTGTGCTCTCGTGTGGGACAGAAGCAGGAGTTAATGTGATAGGCGTGAAGGAGGGCCACAAAAATGATCAGAAGGATGGAACCACCTCCCTTGTGAGGACAGGCTGAGAGTTGGGGTCTTTCAGCCTGGAGAAGAGAAGGCTCCTAAGAGACCTTATTGCAGCCTTTCAGTATTTAAAGGGAGCCTACAGGAAAGGTGGGGATAGAGTTTTTAGCAGGGTCTGTTGCGATAGGACCGAGGGGTAATGGCTTTAAACTAAAAGAGGGAAGATCCAGACTAAATACAAGGAAGAAATATTTTACAATGAGGGTGGTGAAACCCTGGCCCAGGTTGCTCAGAGAGGTGGTGGATGCCCCATCCCTGGAAACATTCCAGGTGGGGCTGGACAGGGCTCTGAGCAACCTGACCCTAGTTGAAGATGTCCCTGCTCACTGCAGGGGAATTGGACTAGATGACCTTTAAAGGTCCCTTCTGACCCAAACCCTTCTATGATTCTATTCTAAGGAGGGGAGCGAATGTGAATCTTGACGTGGGGGTATGAAAGAGCAAAAGGCCAATGTATCAGCAGTGTCTTGTCCTTTGTCAGGGATGATGCCCATCCAAGGGATTACCCCATCCCACCTCTGCTGCCTGCTGCATTTAAGACAAAAATCAGGTTTCTTTAAAATAGGGAACCTTTGTTCTTTTCCAAATGTTTAATGTTTTCCGAGTCTGAAACGATTCTTGCGAAATATAAGTAAACCTATTCATCAGCTTGGGTTAAAAACAAATTAAAGGCAGTCCTCTAGGAACTGCAGCATCTGTTAGTCTTTGTCTCGAGTGATCTTGAGAGAGTAAAGCAGACTCTTCAAAATTTCCCATAATATAAGGTTAGTTAAAATCTTGTCCCTACGCTGTAATCAGGCTCGAGCCTAATTTAAAAGTATTGGTGCATTATTTGCTGGCTCCAAGACAAGCTGCAAATCAGGCTGTGGGCAGCAGCTCCCAGGCTGGCGGGCAGTAATCGCTTAATCGCCGCGTTTCTTCTCCAGCTAATCGGTGCCCCGCGCCCCTGTAGGGGATGAACACGGGCCAGGAGCTCTTCCTGTCACTAAGCTGCTCGGCCAAAAGTCCTCGTGTGCCTTTTCCTCCAGCCCGTGCTGGCTTTGGCTCCGCTGGCCGCAGGAGGGGCTGATGCAATAGTTGCCAGGGACAAAGCTTGGGGACGCGGCGGTGAGAAGTGGCTCAGCAAACAGCAGGCTCGGGCACGTGGGGGGCTGTGTTTTCCCCCGATTTTTAAATATCTGTAGGAAACCTGAGGCTGATGTGTGCCTTTTAGCCGGTTTGTACAAATCCCCCGATGCAATTTGCCTAATGTGAATTCTGACTCTTTTTGGTAAACCGGCTTCTGCTCTCGCATGTATTATTTTTAATTTAATACTCATCTTTGGGCTATCAGTAATACTGCACAGCGGCCTTTTTTGGCTTTAAAGTTTAAGATGTTTTCAGTAAACTCTGAAAACACTCCCAAATGCCCATCATTAAAGTTCAAAGCAGAAAACTAATCATTATAAGGTGTTTGCAATTATCCCTCCTTCTGGCGTTATAAACAGATGATGTTGAG